>JANZLH020000145.1:375688-389700 GCA_026770325.2 Erythroxylum fimbriatum
AAACTGTAACTGAAGAAGATAAAGTCACATGTAAATACACTTGCTTTCCAGGGCACTATATTTACATAACTCCAACATCTCGCTGTTCTGCTTCTTTTCTCTTCATTTTCATTGATATTATTTCTTCGCCCCGGCGAAGGAACCTTATTTGCCGTGGCGTAAAGTAATTCTGTCACCGCAACGAACAAGGTAAGTGCAGATTTTGCCGCGACGACACATCATTTTCGCCGTGGTGAGCTTAATCGGTTTTGACTTTTAGTAAACTTTTTTTAGTTCTTTTGTTTATTTTTTCTGTGTTTGTTTTTCTGCAAGAACATGCCTCGAACTAAGAACCCTACCCGTCATTCCCCCACCGTCTCATCTAGTTCATCTAGTTCTTCTAGTAATTCTGATCCTACCAATAGTGTTGATTCTGATTTTATCAACCTAGTCGAAAAGATCAACGCTGGGCCATTCATTAGAGAGCGCCCCTTTTCCTTGACTCCACACAACAATCCCTTTGTCTGCCAATTGGTCAACTCTCAGTTAACGAGATTAGTCAAACCTAGAGCCCAAGGCAACGATAAATTCGTTTGCCATTTCTACACTTATGCCCGCCTCCACAACACTATGGACATTAATTTCTGTGGTGTGCAATCCCCTGCAGCATTCACCTCAGCAAGCATCCGTGAGCATTACAACCTCCTACCTATTTTTCGCTGCCACTATGAGTAGTTGATACACCATTATCCCTGGGACGATGTTATTCGTAACCTCTGTCCCGAGGGCACCGTCTGGCATCAACCAAGGATCTATCAACGTTATCTCAATCGTTTTGATCTCCAACCCAAAACTTGTCCTTGGCTCCACCTAGTTAGTAACAACATCATCCCAACCTCCCACCTAGCCTACGTAACGAAATAGCAAGCCCTATATCTTTACCTTCTGATGATTGGTCGCCCAGTCGACCTAGCCCATGCCATTGTCTCCGCCCTTCAAAACTCCATCACCACTGCCAAACTCACCAATACCATCACTTTCTCCCACCTCATCACGGACATATTCCAGGCCCACAACATCCCCAAATTCAACAATGATAGCTATTTTGACCTGACTCCTCTGTTTCATTACGTTTTCCTCAAACAACCCCACTCCAACCTCCTCTCCGATCCCCTGCCCATTCCAACCCACCTCCTGATGTTGTTACCACCCATGCCGCTGCAGTGCCAAGCGAGGACGATCCTCCAGCTTTGGCCCCTCCTGAGCCCATCACTTTATAGACCCTCACTTGTCGACTCGATAGCCTCTCCACTGACATGGCTACCCTCAGGGACACCCTCAATCAGGCAATCGCTCGACAGGACCAAGATCGGCGGTATCATCAACCAATGGATGCCTTACTAGCTGAGCACCTGCACTTCCAGCTCCCTTCTGATAAAGATGACCTACTTATCGGTGCTGGTCCATCGGGAGCAGCTCCTTCGAACACTGGGGATGATCACCCAATGGAGTAGTTCGAGTGTTTCTTCTTGTATTTTCTTTCCTTTTGTTTTATTTTTCTACTTAATTTGTCAGATGCTCAGTTCTATTTTGTAATGTTCAAACTTTCATCCATTTTGTAATGTTCAAAATTTTGCCCGCAATTTGAATATAATTCTTTTTGTCCTTCCGATGTGTTGCTACAGCACCTTTCCCTGTCACTTGCTTGCCTAATTATGTTTATTGTTCTTCATCATTGAGGACAATATGATGTTTAAGTGTTGGGGATGTTTCAATTTGCATTTCTTGTTATGCATGTGCATCGTTTTCGGCCATTTAAATGTTTGTGCAAGTCAATTGTGCTTAATGTTCAAATTTTACACTTGTTATTAAGGCACACCGCTCATTTTCACATGTTTCTGTCATTTTTCGCCGTGGCAAAGAAGGTCACATGTTTCTGTCATTCTTTTTCCTCGGCGATCACCTTTTTTGCCACAGCGACATTTGCGCACTGACTTGTTTGCCGCGGCGATGCTATACCTTTGCATAAACTGTTTTTAAATTTCCTCATTTTAGTCATTCTCCTCAATTAGATTCTTTTCACTTCTGTGTCTTGAGGGTTTTATAAATTTCAAAGCGGTCCCTGTGTTCTTGAAAATACTATCTATTTTTAAATGATAGTTGGTTTTGGCTAATTTTATTTTTAATGTTTTCAACATGAAGTGAAGGTACGTCAACAAAGTAGCACTTTACGTTTTAAACCTTGAGATTGTTAATTGAGATACTAACCTTGTTGGAAGGATATTTGAGACTGAATTCTTTCATCTTTGTGTGTATCTGCTTATTTTCATATCTCTCTAAAACTTGTTTTAATTCTTGATCGAAGCTTGATGAATTAGAATTTTTTTAACATGATAGAGGCATTCTTTTAAAATCTTGCTGACCCAAACATAAACCCATAAACACTTATCCATTGCTAGCCCCCTTGAGCCATACTTTTGAGTACATGCACATGTCTTATTATTGTTGTGAATATTTTATCTCCAGTTCTTCCTTTAAGTATTTGTGAAAAAAAAAGGTTATTGAGGAAAGCTAAGGAAAAAGAAGAAAATAATAATAATAAATAAATAAGATCAAACGGCTTCCTTTGAAAACCGAAAAAACAAAAAATAAAAAACAAAAGAAAATTGTTAAGTGATAGATTATGTTCTTGTTTGTATAAATATTTTTCTTACTCACAGTTGACGTTTATTTCCTAATTATGGTGCATGTACTCATTGTTTCCTTTTCTTTCTATGCTATCCATTTCATTTAGCCTTCCATACATTACAACCTTGAAAAGTCCTCTTGATTTTTGAAATTATAATTCTTGTAGTGGAGAGGTAGAACTATCACAAGCGTATGGTAGAGAATGGACTAAGCAGATTTTAGAGTGAAATTATCCCAAAAACACATGAGTTGAGAGTAAACACCATGCCTTGAGTGAAATCTCTTTTGTTCAATCTCTTGGAGTAAATTCTTATAGTGTTTATTTTCTAGGCGCTCTTTCAGTCTACTTTGGTTGATTTATGAGAAAGTGGTTTTACCAATCTCCTACTCTCATTTTTAAGCGTGGTCAGAATTTTCTTTTACACTTGTGTCTCTTTGATTTTTATGTAAACTTTGTCCAGGAGTACAAAGGTATAAGTATGGGGGAATTTGATTAAGCCCAAGTTTATTATACAAATTGGCGACATTTTCATGTGCTTTACTACACTTCTTGTCTCCTTTTCTTAGATTTTATGCTTAATTTGACTTCTAAGTGTCTATTTTATTTTATGTAATTTGAGAGTACAATTGTCATAAATTATTATTAATTGCACTAAATCTATTTTTTTAGAATAATTGATATTGCAAATTACCATTTGCCATTGTAGGAGACTCAAGAAGAAGAAGTAGAGTCAAGAGCGCCGAAGAGGATAATTCAACAAGTCAATAAGTCAACAGATACAATAGAAAGTTCGCCGCGACGAAGATTGAAGGATTCTAGGCAAAACCTTCGAGAAAAGTTCGCCACGACGCAAAGTAATTCTGTCATTGTGGCGAAGGAACCAACAATAAAGCTAAAACTTTCGGGAAAAATTCGCCTCGACGAACAAATCCTGTCGCCGCGATGAACCTTCAAACACTCTAACCATTTTTAGGAAACTCACCCACTGTGCAACACAATCCAAACCCATTCTCTTTTTAAAACCTACCATTTTAGGTTAAAAAGGAGACGACACTCAATACAGAAGATGGAGACTCTCTCTTAACATTGGACATAACTTCATCCATTCTCCTCCACTTCATCGTCCACTCCTCCACCGATAGCTGCTACCATGGATGCTTTTAAGGGGTTTCCGGTTGTAAATTCTCCTGAAGGTTTGCTTGGCTAGGCACCTCTTTCCTCTTCGAGATGTAGCAATGGCTAGAGTTCAACGGGCTTCAAAGGGGAGTAGTTTAATGATGTTCAGCTATATTGTCCTGAATTCCTAGGTTTAGGATTTGTAATGTGTAGATGAATATTCTTGATTAGATTTTAATCAAGTGTTGAACATTCAATGTGTTGATGGGTTTTGTTGATGTAGAACTTTGAACTTGAATATATGAAGTCTCATATATGTCTATTTGAGATTTGGTTAATTCTTTTTTACCTACCTAGTTGTGTTTGATATTGAGATGATGCTAGATTCAAAACTGACTTATTGCACACTAAGATGCATTTAACAAGGTTTTGAGAAATGGAGTTCATGAATTAAAACCTTGGACTTAAAGAGTTCTTTAAGGTTTACTAATTAAAACTTAGTGATTCACTCCCATTAAAATTTGTTTTGAACTATGATAGCCAAAGCTCGTTTTCAAGAGGATACCATTATCATTTGATCTGTGTTTTTATCTTATTGCTTTACTTATTCCCAAAAATCAAAAAGTACTTTTTATTACATTTTTCTTACAATCAATTTCATTTTGCCAAGATTTACAAACATCAAAACCCCTTTTCCTTAGTTTGCATTTCATGAAACATAGTTAACTTAGATCAATTCATTAGGTTCCAATTAAGTGAGGCGACCCAAGGTTGCATTTTATACTGAGATCCTTGGAATTAAATTTTTTGATTTGACCTCCAAAGGTAAGAACAAGAAGGCTTCGAATCAGTTGCTTCCTAAAGAAGATAGACAGCACAGTGCATCTTCTGATCTGGTGGACAAGTAATTTCATCTAGCACCATTTTTACCTTCTCCAACCATAATTCTGTCCTTTCAGACTCCTTTAGAGATGTTCCGGTAAATTCCTCAGCTCCATACTTCTCCAACTGATCAATCGGAGCTTTGGGCAAGGTCCTACGATGTAATAATGTCATCATGTCTTGTGACAGCTTAATCAAATCCTCACCCTGAGCTGAAGGTGGAGAAGGTGGTACTCTTCACCTCGATTCCCAGAGGGTCTCAATATAGATGGACTAGATCGCGCAGGATTATTGCTCTCTGTAACCTCGTCAACGACTTTATAAGATCTTTAAATCTAAAAACAAACCATGGGACAATCCGCAACAGGCCAAACACATCTCTTATATCCAAGTATAAGCAACAGTTAAGCGCTGGTTAAACCCGAATCGCCTAAACCATGCTCTGAAACCAAATGATGTAATACCCACATACCTCCTGGGAGGATATATAGATGCCACAAAAAAGAGTATTGAAACAATCCAAAACATGTTAAAGCATTTCCAAATACTTAAGTAGCATACATTTCATTTCATAGGTTGGGTCATATTCAGAACATAACATGCACATGGTGCTTATCACATATAAGACTTAAATCCAATCCAACCTATATTAAGATTATTACAAACCATCAAACAAAATAAAAGTTCCAATATGTCTCATTACATTAAACACAACTAAAAAATGAAATGAACTTTTCTAAAACAAACACAATCTCCTTAGCCACTGCAATTGTCTTTGTCCCAATCTTCAAACCTTCTTAGCAAAACCATAGTGCTAAGCATAAAGCTTAGTGGGGAAATAACTAAACAAGATATAATATGGTGACTATTTCTAGCAGTCATCTAACATTCACATATGCAGAATCAGATCACATCTCAAGAGATCTTTAATTTTTCATATTAAAGCGCAATCCAAACAATATGTATCTCATAGTAGAATATAACATATCAAAATAGGATATGTTGGCTTCAAAGCAAAACTTACAAGTATCAGAACAGAATATCATAATATCATAACAAAAATTTAAAGTACCAGAAAAGAACTTGATTGTACCAAAACAGTATCTGATTATATCAGAAAAGAGCTTGATTATATCAGAACTGAGCATGTAATAAAATACAAAACAAGTTAGCCTGCTAGTCCTTTTTGCAGAAGTGGGTAACAGGACCGAAAAAAAGATACACATGTTTGATATCTGAAACAGAAGAGACTTAAGTCTCTGAAACAGAAGACATAGAAGTGTCTAAAATTAAAAGACACCGGAGTGTCTGGCACAGAAGACACCAAAGTGTCTAGTCACAGAAGACACCTTAGTATCTGGTTACAGAAGACACCTTGGTGTCTGGTTACAGAAGCAACTACAGACCCTTCTACACATGCCTATTTACTCGCGACTAAGACTTGGCATTTTTAAAAATAAGACATTTCAGATTTCAGAATCACATGCAAAAGATGTAATGCATAACATATGTCTTTATTCCATTTTTCTCAAATTTAACATAATCTTTCATATCCAACAACTTAGCACACCTCATGAACATAAACATTTGCAATAATGTACCAACTAATACATTATGTGTTTACACATTACATATAATTACACAAATTCCCAATTCATAAACAATCATATTCAATTCACATCACATAAATCCTTTAAAACACATTTGTGTTCATAAGGATACATTCATCCTTAAACACACCATACATTTCAACATTAGACACATTATTTACTAACCACACATTCCTTAAGTAATTACCTCAATTAACAATCCATAACTAAATTAACTTTTACTCAATTAATCTAACCTCAATTTAAGTTCATTTCACACCTTAAACAAGTCCTATTAAGTCCCAATGTACCAAATAAAATGACCTAACCACGTATAGTTTAACAATTGCAAAAAACCAAGTTTTTCACCTTTCTAACCATTTGCCACAACAATGGGAATGTGCCTTAGAATTCCCACGATCATGGGATGAGTGAATCGAAGGTTCACTCACCCACAACCTTCAGTTTGTTTCTAAAACTTAACTTCTTCACTTCCATTGACACACCTTCACCAAATTCCATCAATTTCACTTCAATTATACATTATTGAAGCTTCAATACCTCATCAAATTCATGTCTAAACCAATTCAAAAATTAATCATTAAGCATCTCATAATATATTATACCTCAATTCATCATCAATTCAATATATATTCTGTCCAATTCAAGCATCAAATAATCCATATTATAGCATGCAATCAAGTTTAATATTCCCTTACCTTCTTAACTTCAAATTTTACTCCAAAGAACTAACTAATCTAACCCTTCCAAGCAATCAGCACGCATCTAAGATCAAGGTGTAAATTTTAAAACTAACAAGACAATAGCACAGAAAATAGAAGGACCTACTTCTTGATGCAGTAACTTACAAAGATTCCAAGTGAAGATGATCCAAAATCAAGCAAAATTCCAGAAGTTGAGAGGGAGTAAGAGGTTTCGGTGGTGAGGATCAAAGTGTAGAGAGAAGGCTACAAAAACTTCAAAGGTGAAGATGATTCATCACTTGCCTAACTCTTTGAATGTAAGGTATCTTGGTTTGCAATGGCCACATATCACACATGAAAGTGTGATACTTGTCCTTCATTAAAGCAACCTATATGTCTTCATATGTCTTCAATTAAGCCATTTGTCACGTAACCAATGTTTCCAAATGTCAATGCATTAGCTATGCCAAATGTCATTAACTCATAGACTTAGTCATTCTAATTTTTCATATACCAACTTGACTTGCGACTTGACAATTTTCCTAGTCCAAATGTACATTTTAATACCTTAATTATCTAATGGTTTCAATTAATTCCAAAACACTAAATATAATCCATGAGACCAAAATTCTAGACGTATGAAATTCACATTCAAATCATAGCATAATTTTAACATCTATAACGCATGTTGTTTCATGAATATATAACATTTCAACTAGGATATAATTTGGGGCTTCACATTATCTCTCAAAACTCAATATATGAAAGTTTAGATCTCTTTCTTAGATTTTCATGGCATCTATATTCATCTCAACAAGAGCTCAAATGAGAAACTTATGTATAGTTAGAAGACATGTTTAAATTGTCTATAATTACCTAGTTATCTTTATTTTGCACTTGAAACCTCTACTTCTTTTCTAAATTAAATATAAGCATAATGAGTACAATTTAATATAAAATATATTTAAAGGACTAATAAGAAGGGAAAACATGTCATAGTATATTCTTATTAAATTCCTCCATACTTAGTTTTTTCTCATCCTCAGAAAATACTCTATATGGTAAATAATAATAAAAATATTCCTCCAATTCATTCATCAATATAAAAAAGAATTCACATTGAAAGAAATAATGCCAACTAACTGTTTTATTTAAAATTGAGTTTAAAAATTTGATAAACTATTTTAATAGATTTTGTTATAATCACTTACGTGTTTTATAGGTGAAATGTTTTCTTCAAGTTCTTAATATAAAAATGTGCTACCATAAGCTTATTAATACACCACATCTCCACTACTTGGTGTTGGGTTTCTATTATGCATCACATGCACCACATATCAGAAAATATGCAGCGAAAAATAAAACGAAACCCAGAAAATATAGATTCAAACATGTGCCATTAGATGTAGTAAAAAACATAAACTTAAGATGTGTTCCTTGTAAACTGCTTCATTCTTTGATGTCTTCACCTCTTGGGGTTGTCGTAAACCACAACAACCAAAAGAGGACGTCTCTAATCATATCCACATAAAGAGTAAAGCGTGAAACCTCTTAGGAATAATGGTTAGAACAAACACAAAGTGCTAGCTTTGATGTGTATTCTTGAGAGAATAGTTTAGAGAACAAGTATGTGTAAGATGAACTCCTCACATTTCTCACTAGTTTTCTTACAATACTATGCATGAAAATGAGTGAGTTTTTGCCAACTTTTGGCCTCCTCTATCCCCCATCAAGAATGGGGGAATAATAGGAATTAAGTGGTCAACAATGCCACTTAATTTAGCTTAAAACATTTGCTGGAAATCTGGAAAATTGCCAAGCTGGTACCCTTGCAACACTTGCTTTCTTTCATTCCTTTGTAATGTTTCTTACCACGATCATATCTGTTAGATCCTGAAATTTTTCTAAATTACTTATTATTTGTTTAATTATTTATTTTTGTTTGTTTGTTTGTTTATTTATTTATTTTTTAGAACTGAGTCATTAATTAGAAATTTGAGGGGAAAATTATAATTAAGTTAGAATTAAGTTATATTAAGAAGTTAGTAGATGAAATTAAATGAAAGAAGGGGAAAAGTTGGAAAGGCTAAGTAAGTGAGGGGCAATTTTGGAAGAATAAGCTAAAAATGAGTCTTGAATTAGAAGAGAGAAGAGAGGGTGTCGTGAGAACCAAAGAGAGAAGGAAGAAAAAACGTGAAAAGGAGAAAAGAAGAAGGAATATCGTGGGAAGCTTGGAAGGAAGAAGAAAGAAGAAGAAAAAGAGGAGAAATCAAGCTTGTTAAGGTAAGTTAATCTTCTTGCTTTAGTAGAGAAATTAGTTGTGTGGAGAATGAAGGAGTTAGAGAGAGAAAGGGGTTTTGTGTTGGAAGATGATTTAAGAGAACCCATTGATTCCTAGGATTTTTAAACTAGGTTTTACTTTTTCTAACTTAGATGGACTATAGGTAGGTTAGGTTTGAGCTTGATTTGTTGTAACACCCCACATTTGTGTTGATTGCATTTTTGTGATTATGGAAGCTTTATGAATTTTCATTTGAATTAGAATTAATTAGAAATTGGTTTATTTGAAGGGAATCAAGAAAACCTTACTTAAGTGTAAGAGGAAAGACAATCTTGAGCTTGGATTTTCAGCAAAATTAGGTGGGTAATTTGTTTATAGTTATTGCGTGATTAGGAAAATTCTTGCCTATGTGTATGTATGTTGAATTATTGTGACTTGATATGTTATCCCTTGAAAGAGGTTATAACATTTTGAATTAAATGAAAAGAAGGAAAAAGCGTGAAAGTATGAGCATATGATAAAATGATTTTTGAGCATGATTATGTGCTTTTGTTTGGGTGAGAGCGGGACCATTCTGTTTGTCACGTGCACGTTGACAAGAGCCTTCTCTCGGCTGTCAGCTTATGGCATATGAGCTCCGAAAATGGACCAATTTTGTTCATGGTGTAAACTTCAGTTTCTCCCTTCTGTTTCCATGGAACTCTCGAGCCATTTCTTTGTGCATTGCATCTTTGAATTGTTAAGTATGATGCATTTGAGTGACTTGATTAATGGCTAAAGTTTGGGTTATTGTGTTATGCATTAACTTGCTTAATTATGAGTTTTTGAGCTAAATTGGTGAACGATTGAACTACTATATATATATATATACACACACACACACACATATGCTTGAATTTATAGTAAATTGCTGATGATTATAAATACATTAGTGCAACATCCCACTACCATAAGGTACATACCCAAACATTTAAGAATATTCAAGTACATATCCTATGATAATGATATGTTAGAGCAAAAAACAAATCCAACTTAGACATGACATCATCTAACATAATCAGAAGTCACAAATTTTAAAACCCATTGATTGCATTCATTCACAAATCTTACACTGTTTTCATCATACACATATGTACGAAACCTCTTATAAGTTCTAACAAAACTACAAAATGCTACAACACTTTTAGCATTAGCTGACAGATCTCTGAGCCATTTTTCTATCCAAAAGATTCCTTAAGTCTTGACTAAGGAACTAGGTCTCCTGTCTCGTACCTGAAAAATCATATTGCAATTTTTGATGAGTTTTGCGAACTCAATGAGTGAACCATGATTGATGATTTCACCGGATGATAAACACACCTCACATATAGCACAGATATTCATTCAGAACATGCAATTATTATTCAGATACTCACATAACGTGGCATATCATATAGTCACTCATTAAAGCTTTGCAAATCATTCAAAGAATTTCAGTCTTATATGAATGCTATATGAATAAGACTCACATTCGTTCTTATTATTGTAATTGAGTGCCTATCACATACTTATACAAATACTAGCTCATAGGGCTCAGTTAGAACAGAATCACGGAGCATACCTCTACGTGCAGAAACATATATCACGGAGCAAAGCTTTACGTGGAAGCGCTTCAAACTGGGTACTCAAGTCACAACGCCTTTATCTGAGCATGCATTTTATGAAATGCATCAAATGCTGAATATGTCATATATCACAATCTTATACAAATGCTCAAACAAATTTTTCACAGTCATCGGACCTAAGTCTGGCATTCAACTTCCGTTGAGAATTCACATAGCATAATACAATCAGAATCATCAAGCAAATCAGAATACTTCTAATACAATCCTAAATATATACTTCTCGGACTTTAAGTCTGGAATTTAGAAAGCAACAGTTCAATAATTTGAAGCTTAAATAATCAAATTAAATCAATCCTAGGAAATTCATCTAAGTTGACTCACAGTACGCTCTAAGAAGCTATTGCCTGGATGGTCTGGCAATGTCCGACTGGCGTCCGATGTGCTCCTCTATAACATACACAACACATTAAAAAATATCACATTTTTGCACAAATGTACAAGTATTCTTTTATGCACATCAATGTATAGAAAGTATGCACATTGCATGTTCAATGACAATCTCTAGTGCATAACATTCCTACAGACTTCCACACTTTCATCCTATCAATCACTTTCAAATTAATTCAGATAGCTTTAAATTTTTATGAGAGAAAGAAAAATTTCTTAGGAATCCATTAATTCAAGTTTCAAGTTATTTGGAGTTCGGATGAAAAAGTTATAGCCAAAAGACTTAAAGTTGTTCAGTAAAAAAGAATTCATACATGCAAACCATCATCTTTTCTCTTTCTAGAACGCAAACCATCTTCTCCACCGAAAACCCATTTTCACTTTTCCACTTTTACACTTCATATCTACTACATCCATTACATGAACCAACTTTCCTACTCTCCTTTCAGCTCAGCAACTCACAACAAATCAAAAATTCAAGGTTCATACTTAATCATCAAAATTAGAAATCTCACCTTCACTTTCTGCATATTTTCGCTTTGCCTTTATCACTGAAACTCTTCTTCCAACAACAACCACACATGCATCGATCCACAAGCATGAAAATATACACAATTCATGCATGCATCTATTAAAACATTAAAACATCCATGTAACTTACTTGACTTAAGCTTCTCTCTCTTCAGCAAAAATTTCAGAAATGGGGAGAGCAACTAAGAAAATTTGGTGGATGGAGAGGCACAAGGATTTAGTATCAATAAAAAAAACTCTAATGGCAGAAGACTTTGCAAGGTGTAACATTGATGTGAGAAGTAAGCATATAAACCAATACATAGAAATGAGCAAGATAGTTGTCTTCGGTGATGAACAATAAAGAGAGTATTTTGGTGAAGGTGATATTCGATGAAACCAAAGAAAGAGCTGCAAAAACTTTTTTTTTCCTAATGACTAGGTGTCTCATTTAAGTCTTGACACATGTTTCCATTGCATATCTTCCATTTTCCACCAAATATGCTACCATTTGTCACTTAGCTATTGGTCCACATGTCACACATTAATTTATCCATTTGTCACTTTATAATTTGTCCATTTGTCAACTAATTTCTAATACAATTGCCACATTTTTGTTTGTCCCTTATTTCAATATTTTTTTCCTAGTCTAAAATACCTTAAAATTTTTTTGATAAATTTCCAAAATATCCGAAATGTCTCCAAAAATGCGGAATAAATTCTAATACACACCAAATTTAATTTTCAAGATAATTAATCTATAATTCACCAAAAATTTTGAAATAATAACTATCATCACAAAATAAATTTTCAGCTCAAATAATTCATCAAAAATTTCAAAATATCCAAAATATGCCAAAATTGCTAAATCATAATTAATACACTCCAATTTAATCCTACATGTACAATCATGTGAATGTGCAAAATAAATGTGTATATCACAATTAACTTATGCATGACGTGCATTTTCCTAATTTCACAATACTTTCTCATAAATTACTACTCTAGCCTTAACATGGGTATCGGGATGTTACAAGAAGTTTACATATTTTTCTGTATATATAGACTAGGTTTACGCAGGTACATTGATTATGTAAATTCTAGTTAGTATAATTTATCTCTTATCAAATTCAACCTAACTTAAACATGACTATAATAAATCATAAAACCTTCAAAGTTTAAAATTTACCAAAAATGTATTTCCAATAAGGTTATTTGACACTCATCTTTGTGTTTTCTTTCCAAGCACATGACTAATTATATTTTAGTAGAATACAAGCATATGCTCTAATATGCCTATATCCTAAGCCCTTTCCTCCTTGGGAAATTCTTTGTCATACTAACAAACTCATGTTATAACTATGTTTCAACCTATATCTTCACCTTTACATTATAAAAGAGAATACGTCTTGACGTATGGTTGCATGTCAAGTCGTGTTCACCTGAAGACTTCTGAGAAACACTTATATTCTTCTTAAAGTACTTTAAAATTGTACACCCATGTACATGAGTCATGCAAAATAATAAAGTATCAAATATCTCAAATGTTGAAACCTTTAACACAATATCCATATATTTAGATAATAATAGGTAAAGAAAATTTTAATTTATCTCTATATATCCTCACTCCTAGAATTCAATTTATTACTTTTTTTTATATCTAATTTAAAGTTGTCTTGAACTATAATATATTTAACATTTGAAAATATGAATTATTGTTCTCTTCTCTATTAACAATATGTAATTTTTATACTCCCACTAAAGAGTATAACTATACTTTTACTAACCTTCTTGTATACATATGATAAATCCATATTCATCTTTAAAAAACAATTCTTTAAATTCATCATAAAAGCAAATTTTTAACGTTGGCTATATGCAAATGTATTAAACAAGGTACTGGTTCTATTTAGATGTATTTCTTTGATATTGAACTATTTTAAATTCTACTTTACTATAACTACTTATCTTAAAAACTGTTCTCCCTATAAGTAATATTAAATTAAATATTGTGTTTAATATGATTTGTAAGATCATACTCAACCTTTTAGATATCATTTAAGCTTTAATTATCTAATTTAGTTTTATACTTATAGATCATATGAGTTTCAACTAAGAAACACATTTATAAAAACTCTTAAGGGCATGTTTGGTTCACAGGAATAGGAATTCTATTCCTAGCATATTCCTAAAATTTTCCTATTCTTATGT
>JANZLH020000145.1:403247-414027 GCA_026770325.2 Erythroxylum fimbriatum
TTGGAATGATACTTGAATCTTGGATTAGAAAGAGTTGCATGCCGGATAAAAGCATTAAGGGTTTCCATGACTAGAAGAAAAATATATGGAGAAAGAGGATCCCCCTGGCAAATGCCCTTAGCAGCTTTAAAAGATTGAGTAGGAGCACCATTAATCAAGACCGAGAAAGATGCCGAAGTGATACATTCTATGATCCACCGGGTAAATTGAGGTGGAAAGCCAAAGGCCGCCAACATGGTATGCAGGAAGCCCCAATCAATACTATCAAAGGCTTTATGAAAATCAATCTTCAAGGCGCAATTAGGTTGGCTCG
Organism: Erythroxylum fimbriatum; assembly: GCA_026770325.2. Taxonomy (NCBI): domain Eukaryota; kingdom Viridiplantae; phylum Streptophyta; class Magnoliopsida; order Malpighiales; family Erythroxylaceae; genus Erythroxylum; species Erythroxylum fimbriatum. Next base: position 403,561 of record JANZLH020000145.1, read on the forward strand.
AAGAAGCATAATAACCTTTTAAAAGCTCTTGAATAATAAGAAAGTTGACCCCAATGTAACTATCCGACAAGAAAGCACTTTGGTTAGCACTGATTAACGAAGTCAGAGCTTCCTTCAATCTGGTAGCAAGGATCTTTGAGATAATTTTGTAAAGAAAATTAGTACACGAGATTGGACGATAGTCGGCAAAGGTGGTTGGAGTCATTCCTTTCGGAATCAAGCATAGGAAAGTGCGATTAATCTCTTTCAGCAAAATTCCAGTTCGAAAGAACTCATGGACGGCAGACTTAACAAAAACACCAATAGTAGGCCAAGCATGTTGGTAAAAGTAACCGTTAAACTCATCAGGCCCAGGAGCTTTCTTGCCATTCATATTAACGAGTCCATTATCGAATAATTGTGTCAGTATTATTAACAACCCTTCATTCTCAAGATAGGTTTAAAATGTCGAATTTCAATGGAAAAAGTAGCGATGCGATTTAATATATGATTTCTTAATTGTACTTTGTTTGTAACGCAATCTAATCTAGGAGGTTTTCAACGTGTTGATGAGAAATCCGATCCCATACTAGGTGTGCATTTTTAGTAATAAATTTGAATTTTATATCATTTTAGCTGACTCTTTAACAGTTGAATCTTTTTTTCGAACTCCTAGATGAAGAAACCCAGAGGCTTTAATGTGAGAAAGGTTATTTGTATCATTTTTCCTTTTGTTCGATTTCATTTTATTTATCCTTCGAATGCGATCACTTACATCTCTCAATTTTCAGTTCCTCATCAAATATTACTTAAAGCTTGTTAATGGAAAATTGTGTAGTCATTTCTGCAATCATGTTATGTTCAATATATTTACTTCTTATTTACTATCTATTATTCATTTCACTGTTCTTAGTAAAGAATAGACGCTTCAGTTTAACTAGTCATATAAGAATAAAGCCTTTATATTGCTTCCTTGCAAGATATTTTTTGTTAATTTTGAAAAGGTATATACTTGATCCAAATTCCATCTTTTGTAATCAATTATAATTTATACATTTCAAAGGTTAAAGATGGAGCCAATGGATATTATTTCCTTGTTTGCAACTCAAGTTGTTGCCTAACTTTTGTTTGTATTGCCTAATTTGAAAAGGAAAATTTTAAAGATACAAATATATCGTCTTATACAATATGTCAAGGGATCTTCATATGAGTTCATTGATGCCAACAATAATTTCAGGTGTTTCCTAATAAGCCAGAAAAGCGGAGAGCTTCTCAATTTTTCTAAGCTGCTCCGACTCAATAACTTAATAATTCAGACTCAATTCTTTCTTGATTCCAATCCATTAGTTGTTAATGGAGTATGCAAGATGTCCTATGATTTTTTCATTTTATTTTACTTTTACTTATAGATGGATGGTATAACCATAAGTTCTCTTAATGATGTCCCCAGCGGTGCGCAAACATTATTTTTCAAGTCTATAAGGAATACCTTAGATTTTCATTTTGAAGATGATAATGAAAGTTAGTTTTTCAATCCCATCCCTTCTTTTTAACCTTGAGCTTGACAAATTGAGGTATGCTATTTCCAAATTCATCTATATTAATTAATTTCCTTGTTGTCTTTGGTTTAGCAATTGCCAACCAAATATTTCTCCATATATTTGACAGCAATTCAAGGGATACTGATTTAATAACATTTTTTACAAATATTATTATTTTTAAGGGGCTCTTAGATATGATGAATTAATAGATATATTGATTGAAACATTGCATTTTTGACAGATTGGAGTCATCCTCCAAAATTACCTATTATACTTAAACAAACTGATGGTTCATATGCTTATTAGCAAAGAGTGCAACTCAATTCACACTTAATAAGGTAAAGATCTTTTCTTACTCTATGCTTTTCTAATTAATACAAATAACTTCTTGTCATTGTAACTGATTAATTGGTATGCTCCAGAAAAAAGAACAATTGTTAAAGGTCCTAGGATTGCAATAGCAAAAGGGGAGCTCACTAGAATTTCTACGCAAAGGTTACAAGGTAACCTTCATATCTTAGTAGTTTCACATTATTATTCCACTGTCATCGTCTGTAGCTTGGTAATATGCGGAAAGTAAGTTGCTAATGGAATATGCAAGAAGTCCCGTGGATTTTACATTTTACTTTTAGTTAGAGATAGATGGTATAACTAGCACGTCCAATGCAGGTCGGTCGATTATTAAGTCCGACGCGGGCCGATCGATCGGGATTGACCTTCTCAATATCTCTTGTTTCCAAGGATCTTGTCTTGACATTCAGGTCAACATAAGTTCTCTTGATGATGTCCCTAATGGTGCACTTACATCATTTTTTAGCTCTATAATAAGGAAAATCTTAGATTTTGATTTTGGAGATAAAATTGAAGGTTAGTTTTCGGAATGTTAAAATGCCCTATTAAGAAATGTATTAGCTAAGCTAAACATGCATGTTGGTCGATTCAATTCTTGGTAACTTGCTCTAGAAAACCAATAAGAAATCAGTAGATATTGTTCCTATATTTCCCGTAACAAAGGAATTAGCAGTCTAAATTTGCTTAACTCTCTTAGCTATGCTATTTGAAATGGACAACGATTTGGTTTTTATTATGAAAGTTTCTACGACTTGTTATGAACGCGTGGTTTGCTATGATTTTATATATAATTTTCACGACCATATTTAAGACAACCTAAACATATAACTCTTGTTAACGCTGCTATCTCGTAACATTAACTTTGCTTCTTTTTTTTCTCTTACTTTTTTTATTATTTATCTTACCTCTTTACTTAAATATACTTCCACATGTATATGATATATTGCAAATATATAACAAACAACTTATAGATATTATCCAAGTAAATTCTATTTTGCACATTTTAGTTGAACTGGACATTATCATTTTCAAGATCTTACTGTGCATCTGCGCAAGCGCATTGAACACCTGCTAGTAGGAACTAAGGCCACAAGTCTGCTTTAAGTTTAGATTGGATCTGCAAGTGGCTACGTTTGGGCTGAAGTATAACTTTTGATTCATCCCCATAACCCATTTGCATGCTAATTCCTGTACGAAAAGCATCAATCACATGATTATACCATTCCAAATTCAATGAACAGGAGAGACTACCACTAGTAGTCTGCAGATAGAGCATTTCAGTGGATGCGTCCAGACCAAAGAGCCTTAATGAATTGCCTTGCCACCGGCAGGAAAATTGGACGGGGTTTAACTGGAATGAGCTTTTTGTCACCAACAGAGTCATGTCATTATGTCTGGTAATGAATTTAGTTAGGAGGGGACATAGAATATAGTACAAACCATTCCGTTCATTGCATTGCGCATTTCGCTAATCAAATCAGTGTCCATTCTCGAAGGACCCCGAGACGCCACTCTCCCAACAGGAGTCTCAATTTACTTGCTCTTTCTTTTTCTCGTCTAAGCTGAACCACATCCTTGCGGGGATTGATGGAGATAGAGCTAATCAAATCGGGGTTTAATCATTGAAAAGAATCTTGTTTAAGGTTCCCCTTAGATTTTATTCAAAGAATTACTAATTCAAGTTAGTTATATCTAAAGACAGAAGAGTGAAGGCAATGGTAGAAGAGACAAGATCCTCTGTCTAATTTTATGGTGTGTTATTCTGTTTAATGAATCTCAACCATTTATTTATACGGGTCTCAAGTTTATTTTTGTAGAACCCATATGAAACCTACATAAATAAATGACTGAGATTTATTGAACAGAATAAAACACAATAAAACTGAACAGAGGATCCGACCTCTATAAAACTACATTATTTTGTAAGTATAAACTTTGAGTTAAGTTTGATTGTAAAGTATGAATTTAAATTCAATTTATAGTTCTAATTTTTTTTAAGTCCAAAACTAAATTAAGGCTTTGTCAACTTGAGACCCAAGTGCATAATAATATTTCTCGAACTAAGACAAATGTAGCTTTTGCTGACTAAGTTGAAAGTTGCAATGTTTCCCTTTGCTCCATAAAGGGCTCTAAAGTAGGCATTAAGTTTCAGAGTTGCTGATCTCGTTTGAACAAATGTCTCATTAGCACTTACTGAAGTTGAACATTATTTATCGTCGTGATTCACCTAGTTGTATGCAGCCACTATTGGAGTTAGAAAGACTTAATAAACTCCACTAGCTCTTTCAAGGATCGACAGGAAGACCCACCTTCCGTAATGCATAGTTGTGCTTCCACCTTCAGCTTCATTGCCCTCTCTCTTATTTTCTCCCCTTCTTTATCAGTCATCAACATTCTCACACTTTTCTCAAGCTCTTTTCTATCCAACTCATTCTCCAATTGCAAACCCACTTTCCATACATGACTCACATACCTTGCAGTCACCTTTTGGTCTCCAAACATTGGCCTACATAACATTGGCACTCCTTCACATATGCTTTCAATAGTGGAGTTCCAACCACAATGACTCAAAAAACCTCCCACAGCTCTATTTGCCAACACCTCCTTTTGTGGTGCCCACTTAACTATACAACCTCTGTCTTCAACCTCCTCTTTAAAGCCCTCTGGCAATGCCTCCATGCACTCTGAACCTTGTATTGAGCCTGGCCTGATCACCCACAAGAATGGTTGCTTACTGTTTGCTAAACCCCATGCCATTTCTGCTATGTCTTTTTCGTTCGTTGAAGCCATGCTTCCCAGACTTATGTAGATTACTGAATTTGGAGTTTGCTTGTCAAGCCATTGCATGCAGTTAGCGTCCTCTTCCAGCAAACTGGAAGATGATGTTGGCACGACCTTGTGGATAGGTCCTATTCCAAAGACCGGAATCCGGATTTGTTGCTGGAGCTTTGTGATTGATGACACTTCAATACAGTTCATGGTGTTATAAATAATAGCCAAAGATCTCCTCATATTACGAACGTTGTTTATCATTTCAAAGAGAACTTCAAACGGTGCGAAGTAGGAAAATGGCATATCCTTGATCCTGAGAGGAGGATGCTCTGGAGCTAACTCCTCCGACATGGGATCTATAGTTTGTAACATCATTAGTGAATTTATATGAACACTGATTTGTTACATTTAGAAAGTAGCAAGAGAAGCCGTCAAACACTAAAATACACACGCATGACAACTGTATACAATCAAACAGTTCTTCATTGAAAGCTGATTATACTTCAATTTCAGAGTTAATAATAGCAGATCGAGTTCCAGTCGATGGGGACATGGTTAACAAAGCTTTCTCATGGGGAAACACCTGAAGAATTAGGGAGTGCTTCAGTATTAATTCTATTAGCCTTTGTCTTATAGTATTTATTTGGAGACCAGCAAGATTCTGACACAGAAAGAAAAGACACGAACACTTATATTCGACACTAGATCTTAAGGAATTATGTTGTGGTATATATCTGATGTGAAACTACCATAGTACCATATGCGTATCTCAGTCAAGCAAAACGTCCACAAACCTGAGAAAGGAATGCGTCCTTCTGCCCTTAATCGAAGCATGGTCCCACGAACAAGGAAAGTGATTACGTTGCTTGTTCGAAATATGACGCTAGGGAGCTTCAGATTGTGAGCCGCCGGTTCACAGAAGTAGGACATCTCATCATAAATAACGCAAGCAATTTCACCAGGAGTTGCCTGATCTTGCACCAGCTGGGTCAAGCATTCTCGGAAAGGAATTTCACATTTTTGGTTAAGGATCAAAACGAGAGTAGTTTTGTCAGGAGAAAAAATCTCATCATCTGACAAATTATCTGGTATGGATATGAATTGTAAATGAGGATGGCTTGAAGCATCGGGAGAGTTGTATTGAGTGTGAACAACGGCGATGCGTAAGCCCTTAGAGTATAAGATGGCGCCCAATTGAAGCATCGGACTTATGTGCCCTTGAAATGGGCTAGGGACTAGTATTACTCTGCGACTTCTCCGTTGTTCTTCCATCTTCCACTCTCTCTATCTCGATAAGCTCGGTGGAGATTGTTCACGACTGTGACCTCCTACAGGTTTATTAAAAGGTCCGACAATCCTTTCATTGTCCCTATACTATATTTTATGTGTATTGAAGGGGGGAAGTTGAAATTCTTATTAAAATAAATTATTGAGGTCATATCTTATTTCACTTTTTTTTTATTATATTTTGTTAGGAATTTCAAATCGGACAATTACGAAGATATTTAAGAATTTATAATAGTATGCAAACCTCTTCCTTTTGAGTTAGTTTTTAAAAATGAGTTAAGCCTTTTAATATGATATCAAAGCTAGTTCGTCTTATTAGTTTGGGACGGCATCCGATTATTTCCTTTTGTCCAATCTATTTATTAGATGTCCAATTATACTTTAGACTGAAGGGATGTGTCAATAATCTTATATCGGACAACTGTAAGAATATTTAAGAATTTATAATATTACGTGAATCTTCTCCTTTTAGACTATCTTTTACGGTAATTTAAGCCTTCTAACATATTGGGCAAAAGAGATGGACGACGCATTAATCATCGGGCTTATGATTCCGCACTAAAGTGTAACTAACAACTTGCTTTTCAAACAACAATTTATGTTTGCATAAATGCGTTTGTAAAGCCAAAACATACGTGTCTACATTGTATCTGTACCGACAAGGGAAAGCAGAAATGGAGTTATATACAGGTATGTTTTCCTTTATTAGCCTATGAAGTTTTTCACTGGCTATGGGTGCGTGTTCCTGTACGAGGACTTCCGTGTTTAAAGCCAAGATGACGAAATTGGTAAAGTGAATGAGGCAGATCAACCAACGCACTGATTGTATTTGGGTTCCGTGTATGAACTTTGATACCAAGACGTGTTTCACTGTTGAAGTTGATGAAGACAAATCAACCAACGTACTGATTGTATTTGGGCAGAGCCTCATGTGCAGGACACTCCTTACTGCCATACAAGTATTTCTAACTTGATGGTGCTCCTCGTATTACTTTGAGAAACTTTTGTGCACATTGCTCCCTCCGCTAAACATGTCAATGACAAAAGTGAAGGTAAGCGTAAATAACAAGTTTGAGGGTTACTATTGAGAGAAAATTAGCCAAGTAATTGCCCGGTGTCGCCAATTTTGTTTAAAGTAGATATCAGACTACAAAATTTTAAAGAGATTCACAAAGAAGACAACCAAATTTTACAATAGGCATGGACCTACAAGAACTTTTGGCATAAAAATTGGAAGAGGGCTTAGTAATGGCTAAGCCCGTCTAGGCTTTGAGCTAGATCACAATTCTATTCTAAGGTCTAGGTCCACTCTAAAGCCCGATTGGACCAATCAAAATTCTTTTTTTTTAAATTCAAAATATTATTATTTTGAGTGAAAGTTTTAAGTTTCAAGTCAAATCGTGCCAGGCAGCCCGAGCTTGAGGTTAGCCCAAAGCTTGAAATTTCAATAAAGACTTGAAGCTTTGTCAACTTGGGTCAGACTCACTAACTTCAAGCCGGGTTGGATTTTTTTACCCCTAGTTGGTAGTGCAAGCTAATCAAGGCTTTCTAAATCTATTATTTTATTGTCTTGTGTAAATTAATTATTTATTAAGTGTTAATTGACTATTTTATTTTTTATTTTTGGTAATTAGTAAACAAACCTAATTTCATTTTTTGTAAAATTAGGTTTTCATCAAATTAATAAGTATAATAGCACCCTATCCTCGCAAGACACATGTCCGACATCCTGAGTGATGTCTGAGTGCAAATCCCGCAAGGGCGGCATGCTAGAGCAGTCAAAACTCATTAGAACTCAGTACAATTTTTTTTTCATTTATCATATGCATATGTGGAAATCAGTAATCAAATCAGACTCATACTTTTATTTTATAAAAGTCGAAATCACAATTGTCATTACACTTTGATCAATCTCTTTTACAAAGCATTTCCAATTTTCACCGGTTATTACACACTAAAATATTTGAATACACATTGTACAGAGATCGCGGAATATACAAATTTACACGAAATTAAGAAAATACAAATGCAAACGCAATCTGATCCCGACATCTATATCTCACTTGAATGCAGTAGGTATATTCCTGTTTGTCTAACGGGGTACTCGTCTGAGCTTGAAAAATAATTGACAATTTTGGGTGAGTTTTGCGACAGTGAGTGATGATCCTCGATGGCTCAGTTAATAACACAACTCATACAAACATCAGTCAAATTATTCATATCAATATAATCATTCATATCAGGCATACGCAGTGCACATAAGACTCACTTTCAATTTGTTACTTTGTTGTGACCGAGTACCTATAACTGTCCCGTATCCGTTGGGGATATCGGGCTCATTTTACATAGTGAGCCTTTGACTCTTATATACTTTCTGAGCTTTAAGCTCTTTTTTCACAATCTGAGCTTTAAGTTCTTTTTCACATTCTGAGCTTTGAGCTCTTTTTTAATGGCTACTCCGGTTACAACTGCCTTTATGTTTCATGCATTCATATAATGAAGTGCATCACACATCATATGCTCAATCGGTCACATGTTTACATATTCACATTCAATTCACATTTTACTTAACAAGGCATTGAAAACGAAAAACACACAACCAACATTTCAAACAAACCTGTTCCAGCAATTTTCTCAAAATTGCCAAGCTCTGTCTTTTGCTTGAAAAAAATCATTGAAAAAATTTCAATAAATGCTGAGAAAATTACAGAAGCTACAACATTTTCACATATTCCATGAATGTTTTCAGAATTTATTTCCAAGAAAAACTCAACCAAACTCAGCAACCAAGCCAATCTAGAATCTGTGTTCCTCAACACAGACATTCCCAACAGCACACAAGCAATTCTCAAATAAATATTAGAAACATGTTGGTGAAAGAAAATCTCAAAAACAATTTTTCTATAATTTATTCTAGAATTTACAAACATGTTTGTTCAGGGAATGTGCATAAACACAACAACTAGAACATTAGGGAATAAATTAGCAAAAACATATCAAATCACATTAATATATTTTTTCCTTCCACAGACATATTCAGCAACATCTCATGAGCAAATCTGGGTAAGAAAATTTTTTAAAACAAGATCTCTACACTGATTTCGAATTCAACACACTCAGCATGCACAATCGTCACAACCAATAGGCAACATCAACCTTGTTGTGATTTCTTCTTTATACGAGACATAAGTGGCTTTGATACCACTGTAGGAAAATCCCGGTGCGTGGACCACGTACACACGGTGTGGAAAACAAAAAAATCTGTTTTAGGACTTTCCCAAAGTCCAGGATCTATGTATTTATACAAACAAGTACCATAATTCTCAAACCACAACGGCCAAAAGAGACCGTCTCTAATGGTATTCACGCAAAGGTCGGAGAATCTAACTGAATCAAACTCTTTGATCCGAAAATAGCTAGAATAAAGAAGAGAGTGCTAGCTCTTACCTTTATTCTTAGAGAGCACGTGAAGAGGATGAAGAAGATGAAACTTGAAGCTTGATGACGGAGAGCTTCGGATGATTTTTTACAACTTGGTTTTTGAAATTGTTAAAAGCTCTTATTATCTCATGACCATCATCCTTCCTTTGGCTTTCATTTTTGTCTTTTAGTCATTTTGTCCTTTTACCATTTAAAGACATTAAATGCTACTTTGACAAAATCTTTTCATCCTTTCCACGTAACTCATCTCCTTTATACATATTATACAAATATATATATATATAAATGTTGACGTGGTCCGATCATACTGGGGTCGGTCCTACCGGGTTCTGAGTGTAGAAAAAACACCAGAGACCTGTTTCAGCAATATCAATGTCACGATCTCATCGAGACATATCTCGATTTCATCAGGATCCATTTGGTTCTATTGCTCTCCATATAATGGATCTCTATCTAAAACCAGTCTACGAATTCTCCGAGTCACTCTTATGTGTGTGACCCATTAGGTTTCTGGTTATGTTGGCCACTTAGATTAACACTTAATCTAAGCAAGTCATGAGCGGTGTCTAGCAACACATCATGACACCCAATTGACCGGAAAGTAAGTGGTTTGACCAATGAACCCGTGCTCACCATGAACCATCTCGCGAACCCTCTCATAGATAATTATTGTGCAATTCTTCCTTTCACCATACTATACCCCACTTGGTTATGAGTATGGGCAAAGTGTCAACTCTCACTAGACTAACTACATCAAATCTAGTCCAAGTGACATGAGTTCTTGTCCTGGGACTCATTACTCTATACGTCAATGAATACATTCTTCATGACACATGTACTCCCGCAGAGATTTCCAAGTAATGACCCCGACAAGAGGCCGTGGATATCATTTTCTGCTATCACAGAAGTGGTGAATCCTCTATTGGCTACTCAATTACCTTCAAATACCTCAAGCTGTACCTAATCACCACCCTATGAGCGACCTCTGTAAGGCAACAAGGAATGGAGTCAAAGCACAAAATCAGTATCCAAGATATCCTTGAGTACCTCAAGTCTAAGGATACTTGCACCATTGCTATGATGAGATTATCACTGA
>JANZLH020000145.1:471082-493394 GCA_026770325.2 Erythroxylum fimbriatum
GCATCCAAATGAACACAAAATCAGTTCTTACAACATTCATACATTCACTAGGACTAATACTCAAAATTTTGCAGCATGTAACTCTCAATTTCTATGCAAGATTAGTCATCCATGTTCAATTTAAAATCAAGCTATAAACACTTCTAACATACTACTTCCAAGTCATCCTTAACCTAGCCTTATACCCACCAAGTCCAACAATAATAGACATCAATTTAATGCATCCATAAGCATAATAAATACACTATAACTCCTATTAAATATTTCTAACTACCATGATTCATAAATTCATACTTAAACATCATTAAAAACTTAATTAAACTTACTTACCTACTTAGCTTTTTTCCACCTTCAAGGCTTTATCCTACACCAATTTCTCACTTCCTCTACTTTCTTCTAACATCAAGCATGTAACTCCTCATCATAGCAAGAACCTAACTTAGTTGTAAGAAGAGAAAGTCTTGAATTTTGGAGGAAGGGTGATTGAAAGAGAAGAATTCGATGGTGAAGAGAAAAAGAAGTGGGTTGCTTTCGGATGGGTGAATAAAACCTATTAACTTTGCTCATTTTATTCAATTTACAAGGCAAACCGTGGAAAGCAAGAGGCAACTCCAAGACATGTGATAATTAAGCATTAAATGAAGGAGAAGGGTGGCAAAATGTGATTTGTCCATGGTTTAAAGAAAAGTCAACTTAATCATATTATAATCCTGATCAAAATTTACCCCAATCAACTCCAATGACCCTAATTTCAATCCCAAAATCATATACCCAATAGTACAGTGCCATTGGGTAGCAATTTTCGCTACCGAAAATCGACCGATTCGCCAATTGGCGATTTTTTCGGTCCGAAAATTTTCTCCGAAAAAATCCAGAAAAATTCCTGAAAATCCCTTAAAATAGAAAACACGTACTGGCGCACTCAAAATAATTTTTCAAACCCACTAACCACGTTAATTACAATAAATTTGTCTTAGGCACGAAAACCGGGAATGTCATGTATGCATGTACAGTAAGTTCATGTGCACAATTGCTACTGTGTAACAATCCTATTATGCATGAGCAGTCCTATGTAATCTCAATCTATTCCATCCTATGCCAATTTACCATTCTACCCTTCCAATTGAGGGTGGGATGTTACAGTAGGCGTGTGGAGGAGAAGGTGGACACGTGTCATGCCATTTGTCAATTGGAGAACCATATTATGTGCCTTCCTCTTACACTACCAATTGTCATTCCATAACTAGTCCTCTTGTCATTAAATCTTTAGACCATATGTCACTCAACTATACCTCCATTTGTCACTCTTTTATTCAAGCCATTTGCCACTCTATTATTAATTCCATGTGTCACTATTTCATAGGTCTAGTCAACCTAAATTCCTATGTATCAATTTATCTTACTATTCAACATTTTTCCTATACTAGATCACTTCATTAATCACCCAATTGTCACAATAAATTCCAATTCACTAGTTATAGTCCATCAAACTAGAATTCAAGACATGATCAATTTACAATCACGCAATCATAGCATAAACATTTAAAATCTTTCATACCCCAGAATAAATTAATTAAGTGCATAAACTATCTTTGCAATGTGTACTAAATCATAATTCATGTATGTATGTGAATATGATGTATGTAAATGAAATGCACTTCATGTATTCTCATATGATATGACTCATATGACTTCATATAGCAGATAAATTCCTAAGTATAGGAATGGGCTATTACATATCGGGCCGTAACCAAAGGAATAGGGAAATGGATTATAGAGCAAGCTTCCAAGTCTTTTTAAAAGAGGAAGGTAATTCATTTCACTACCTTAACCTTAAGCAAATAATGGTTCCTAAATACTTTGATTTTGATACATTAGATAACATAGGATTGAGAGACAAAGTTAGGAACCTGGGAGAAAGAATTCAATGGGGAAAGTTCATACATTTTTAATATCCTACTTACGAAGAATTAACCCAAGAGTTCTTTACGTCTCTTCAATATGAGTCAAGTAACCCAAAGGACTATGGTTTAGGTTTCCAAGTCAACCATACAAGCTTAATTATGAAATTTTGTGTGAAATTTGTGGTTTCCCCGAGTTATCCATAGTGGATCAGCATGATGATTGTCTTGCTACCCATTATTGGACTAAACTAGCTGAGTTAGAGCATTTCGATGCCAAAAATGCTCACAACAACATAATTAGAAGCCATGAACACTTGTTATTGCACAAGTTCATATGTTAAATGGTATTTAACAAAACTGAAACCAACAAGTGTTCAACAAAAAATTTTCTTATTGTGGTGCATCAACCATAGCTTCCCAATATGTACCTCGACCCACATCTTCAATGCAATTATTTCTACTCTACAGAAGAGGAGCAATAATTTAGGTATGGGTTACTTAGTTTCAGCCATTGCTGAATACTATGGTGTTGATTGTGATGGACTCATTGTCCATTATCCTGAGTTCATGAACAATCATCACTTGTGGCGAGTTATAATCTTGAAGTCCCACAATATGGAACTTTAGGATATCAGTGCCAAATCTCTCATCAAAACCAGAACAGGATGGGTAAGTTTGAGCTCAGCACCACAGCAACAAGAAGAGGACGCAACCAACAAGGAGTCCGAAGAGGAGGAAGAAGAACCAGGATGGAAAAAGGTGCTCTCTATGATTTCTGACAATACCAAAACATTCACAAAAACACTTGTAGAAAAATTCTAGGATGATAAAAGAGATGGCTCCCACACAATGACTCCCTAGCCAAGATATATGGTGTATTCATCGATACTTTGAGGCTCAAGGTGTTCAACTGCTACCTTCGACACCATCCCTGTCTCATTCATCTGATGAGTTCATGTTCTAATCCTTCTCTTTTCATTTTTTTAGTATTTTCTTCGTATGTTTTTTGTATATTGTGTTTTCTTCCCCTTGGTGTGTTTATGTACCATTATCACATTGAAGAAAATGTGTAGTTCAAGTTTGGGGAGGGTTGTGTGTTTTTACTTTGAGTGTGAAATTTTCATATTGTATTTTAGTCTATTTAGGTTTGTATGATGTGATTCGTGTGAATGTGTCAATGATTTGGACTTAACAGGATAAATTTAGCCTTAGACATAGTCTTTTAGGTTGTGAAAATTTATTAGCTTGCAAAATTAGTGACCTAGGTTACTTTAGCTAAATATGTAGTTTAATTAGGATACGATGTTAGTTTATTCACTTTAGGAAGTTGTCACATTCATTTATATTTTTAGGCCAATCGAATAAATAACATCACTAGTATATTTTCATGAGAATGATTAGCTAAAGCAATAAGGTAGGAAATGTGTTTAAAAAATGTATGTATAAATTTCAATTAATTAAGTATTCCGCTGGCCTTCGAGTTATGAATAGAGCTAGTAGCCAGTTAAGCATGTGATGTGGCCAAGTAGCCAAATCAACATTTCTCACAAATGTTTGCCTCCGTATAAAAAGGCTATAATGACATTCCAACCAAGTTGTTTGCTAAAAACATGACCTAGTTGAATAAGCAGATCGACATTCATCACAAATGTTTGTCCCTACATAGAAAAGCTAGGTTCTTGCCCATAAAAAAATTTAACAAAAAGAATGTTTGTCAAATAAAAACCTACCAAAGTTATAAGTAGCTTGACTTTTCATGAAAACTTACTTAAGAATAATTACAAGTTTGATTGACCAAATGAATATCAATGTCTGTGTACAGGTGATAGGGGTGAATAAACTTAACATCAAAATCTCGATTAGTTTGTATATTTAGTGCAAAGTACTTAGACATGGATTTTGCAAGTTAATAAGTTAGAACAACTTGAAGAATTGTGTTTATAGTTAAATTTGTTTCGTGAAGTTAAAGTCATTGTCTCATTATTCCATATGTTGAAATGAAAAATATATGTATTATGGATAATGATAATGGTATAAATGTCTGGTGCCATATATGGCTGTGTGGAGTTATTTTATTTGTTCAACAGGAGGTAAATATCATAAAAATAGAGGAAACTCTGCTGAAATTTTTATAAATTCTAGTTCATATATAACATTTTATTCTTATGTAGGAAAAATCTATGGGCATGAGGCCAACACCTCGTCATTTGTTTTTGCACACTCACACTAAGAAGCATGACGGTGTGACATTCGTCAACAGTCGATGTAAAGAACTGAAAATATATTAAATTAATGCTTTAATAATATTTCTTAATAATTATCACTTACTAATATAAACTTTGCTTCCTAATAGGACCAAATACAAGAAAGCATTCAGCGACAGTCTTAGCAAGAACAAGCTATTGATGAGAGTCAGACGTATCTTGATGCAGTGGGTGGTAGGAATCATCGTGGAAAGATCTTCGGGCTAGGTTCATTTGCGAACACATGTTATTTGCTATCCTCCACGTCCAGTACAGCAACATCTAGTAGATAGTCGCAAACTAATCAAGTCAATCAGCTTCAGACCACAGTGGACACATTGCTGGACGTCATAGCTCAGCTCAAACATGAGGTGGATGAGTTGAAGGCGAAGGGGTAACACCTCAGAGCACCGACGGTCACCAGAACATTAGGATTGTTGTACTCAGTTGCAAATTATTAGAAAGACTTATTATGTACATTATAATGTTTTTATTATCAATTAAGATAAAGTTAACTTTATATCATCAATCAACTTTCCGTTTAAACAAATTAAATATATAAAAAAATAAAAATATTATGCACAAATAATTCATAACAGCTGAAATTATGCATTTATCATAAGATCATGGAATAAAATTTAATGTCGGTTTTTTTTTAATTCTTCATTTCATTTACCAACGGAATATAAAGGACTGTCGGAAAAAAAACACTATATTTACCGACGGAACAACTTAAACTGTAAGTAAATTGTATGATATTTTCCGACCGTCCTTCTTCTTCCGTTGATAGTAGTGGAACATTTAGGATTACCTGAACTACGGTTTACCGACGGAACACCTTACACCGTCGGTAAATTGTATGATATTTATCGACCGTCACATAATATATCTCCGTCATTAAATTTACCTACGACCGCATTAACGACACCTTTGTCTGTCGTTCTATTTCGTCGGAAAATTATTTTACCATCAAAATACAAGCGTTTTCCGTCCGTATTTTTCGTCGATAAACAGCAGAATTCTTGTAGTGTTTGTAAGGTTATAAAGCTTAGAGTTACTTCGGTTTCAGACTCCTGGCCAACCTATCACTGATCCCTTTCACCATGTCCCATGCAAGCATACTTTCCTTGATCTGGTTGAAACTATTAAGGTTTTAAAATGATGGCTTTGCTACTTTCCTTTAAAGACCCTTTGATTTCATTCCTTCTAGATTTAGTAAATGGTACAAGTGAACATATATTGCAGAGACTTCCCGCTTGTTGAGGCCTCTAATGATGCATACACATAAGTAAGGAATATATTTACGCTAAAAAATTTTATAAACTTGTTGGCAAACCTGGCCTAAATTTGACTAAATGATATATCCAGCTCCTTTTTTGTTGTAACAAGATATCAGGATAAATTAAAGGAACCATTAGTTTAAATACAAATTTGTCATTTGTAATTTAAACGAAGATTGAGTCGAATAGTTGAACGTATTTTGGGCCAACCTTTTTTTGTCATTGCTTCGCTTAAACGCGGGCCGACTACACCTCTGGCCTACCGACACCATGCTTACAATTTGTGGACGTTCCTTTACAGATAGCTGATAGCTATCGAGTCAAAGAAATGCTACAGATGCGTAACACTAATTCAAATAAAATTGAGTTTTCTTTATTTACGTTGATTCCCTCGTCACAGCTCACAAGCCCAATAGACATCCACCGCTCACACTAGAAATTCTATACTTCAAATTAGATTTCATGAGTTTAGTCTTAATTAGTACTGGGCCCTTTATGCTTTATTATAGATCAAGCCTTTTTTTTTAAGGGAGAAGAGCCAAATACACGACTAGTCTAAGAAAATAGATTCCCGACATATCTTCTAAAAGGGGTACATGGCACCCATTGGGTGGATGAAAAAAAAATAGGTCCTAGCTCAAAATTCTCAACATAGTTTGCTAACCAGTCTGCACAGCGGTTACTCTCACGGTAAATGTGGCAATGGACCACTGTCCAGTTACACATAAACAGTTCATGAATACCCTGAACAATTGCATTATAGACCGTGGACCGACTGATCAAGGAAAAGATGAGCTGAATGACCACTGCCGAATTTACTTCCAGCTCAATCCAGCGAAAGCCAAGATTTCATATAAGTGTGAGTCCTGTATACACCCTTCAGAATACCGCAGGCTCCGGTTTTCATAACCTTAACAAAACATGTAATTTTGATGTACACAACTAGTATTACATGAATTAAGGAAATTTCCAAGTTCCAACCCCTCAAGGCCAGCCCAATAGACATCAACCATACAGGGCCAGTAACTATCTCTTTTCTTGAAATGTGAGGACTTCTAGTAAGCAAATGAAGACATGAGCATACGATAAATCCCCGGATAGGACATTACATTACATTACATCAAACTAGATATTGAGGTAGTCAAAAATACTGTACAAGGTCAAAAAGCATATGACACGTGGGATAAAACCTATAAGCATTGTACAGTTCCAAACCAGATTAACAAGATCTCATCCTTCCTATTTAATTTCCATACTTCTGCTGCCCGATCGGTAAATCTATACATGCATGCATGCACATGGCACGGTGTCTTTTCCTTTCTTTCGTTACCTTTATTTCATCAGATTGCGTACCCAAAACCGTGTTCCAAGCAGCCCAAAGTTAACATTTAATTTCTCGTGTTGTTACATACGTTTTTCATATGTGAGTTTTACTTTACAACAGAACTAAGCATAAAAGTAAACTAAGAGTCAACGTGATACAGTAATTGTATGCCAAAGTTCTCTTCAATTTGGATAGGAATTACGCCAATTTCACTTTAGAGGGAGGAAGTGAAGAAATTGACATCCATTATGAACATAAAAGGGTATATAATGGAACCAGAGTATAATTAATGCGAATGATGAATGTCCCTTTTGTTTCTTATCTGAAAAGGAAATCGATCTCTGTCCCAATACAAGTGGAGGCACAAAGATTGAAAAAGGAGGAAATTTACAAGCTCAAGCAAAGGGACATTCCTTCAACCCTACCAAGAAAAATATAAAAAGCACACAAAGAAAGTTATAAAGTAGCCTTCTCATTCCGCATCACCACCTCAGCAGCAATGATGACAGTGAGAATGGAGATGAGGCTTTCTGCCCCACGGTTTCTTTCTACTAAACCAATCATCGAAAAGGGATTCTTAACAATCCAGTGATCATATTCATATGCTTGTATTCCCATGCAAAATAACATAATTTTGATATTATCGATCAAGTGTAACGGCACACTGTCTCAAACTATTGAGGTTAAATTGAATGTGAACGTAATTCTGACCTGAATATTATATTTTTCACTGTTATTACCATAAATATAGTCGCTCGCTACTCAATAGTCTACAGCAAAAGAATTTGTTATATGTACATAATGTTAAAGGGGAATCTAGTTCTATCTCTTGAAAGAAGTGATAGGTTTTGCACTGGCAAAGAGAATCCATGTTGGAGAGCTTGAAAAGGTGAGCCGGTAGAGAGAGAGCAAGAGAGTGTGTGAGTGTTAGATTGATAAACTAAAAAAGAAAAAGGAAAGAAAGGTGTTCATAGGGGTTTGTACGCGTGTTGTGTCAGCTTGAAAGGGCATGCGTTATTCAAATTTCCAAGGGGGAAGCTATGGAGGTGTACGTTGGCTGATGTTTCTTCATGGAATTTATGGAATTTTAGTGGTTGTTTGTTGTTGTGTTTTGTTGTCCTCTTTCTTTTTGGTGTTTTCTTACACATTCTCTTCTATGAATTCCTGTCAGTGTGGCTTATTATATATTCTTATGCTATAGCATATACCCCTTCTTTCATCATAATGTTTACTTCAACATTGTACCCTTTCGGGGTATAAACTCTCAAATCTATGAACATACCTACTTTTCTCCTCTTTTGTCCTTCTAGTCAGAGGTAATAAATTTGTTCTCTGTAGTGCGACTGGTACCATAACATCGCAATGAGAGCCCAATAGGGCCTCGATCAAAGACATGAATGTGAGATATGGCAAGAAAAGCTTTTGCTGATTCGATCCTCAATCCAATGATTTTTAAACAAATGAATCTTTTCACTGAGCATTAATAAAAGGATCAACAAAAGACGTAAAAGTTGAAGAAAGCTTTTGACCGTAATAGTGGTATGCCACTGCCGGAACTCCTACTTTTGCACTCTTAATCATTTAATGCGACTTAGTATATAAACATATCTATAAAAGGATAGATTTAATGTACAACACATATATTTCTTAAATTTTATTTAATAACATATAATTGCATATCTCATATTGTTATTAAATTAAATTAAATTAAAAGGTAATGATGTATTAATATTCTTTTTGTTTTTATGCATCATTTTTCAAGTGAGTATTCCAACATTAAACAAAATCTACATACCAAAAAAGCTGTGTTATATATATAAAAATCTACTAATCCAACTCGTAAGTAAAAGGATTTAAATTCGATGGCTCCTAAACCTACCTGTTAAAGAGAGAACATTATTTGCAGGATAGAAAGTGATCTATTTTGTCACTGAAATTCAGTGTGCAAGGACCTTTCGTTAGATCAAGATAAAATGGTACACATGCATGCAGTGGGTTGAACAGTTAGGTCAGTATGCCTGCAGCTCTTCGTGGTATTACAATATTTCGAAACCTCCAATTATTTTGAGTTTAAGTCGATTGACTACTGATCGTTTATATGTTATTTTCATAACAAATTCTGTAAGATGCGATAACTTTTTCGCTAATCCCAACTTACCAGTATGCAATAGGTATACACATAACTCATTTAAATGTCATTATTATAAGGCAAGCTAACTCATATGGATTTTAGTTCTAGGATACTATCATTAGGATTAGGAGACTTTTGAATATTGAGATTTTCAAATGTGAAAGTATAATATTAAGGCAAGTTCTATACATTGTTGTAGTGTATAAAATATGAGTATGTGCGCGCGCGCGCGCGTGTAAGTTTTTTTTTTAATTTTTAGAGCTATAAATAAATGAATAAAATGAAATAATTAAGAGATTATTTATAATTAATTGCTTAAATATTCTACATTGATTGCCCAAATATTTTGTATAATATTTTGTCATTATTTTGTAATCAATCCTATTTTGGTAACATTATATTATAGTTAATTAACTTGATTTTGTTAAAGAGTTCATTGAACTAAGTTGGCAATTGAGCTTTAATGAAGTTGGTTGTCATGGGATGATACAAAGATAAGAGAAATAATTCTTTTATTAAAGATGATGATGAAGAAGGTGATAATTGTTCTCAATATATTTTGTTCACTCATAAAAACATGTCATTATGATCAATATAAAAGGCAATATGGTTATCACAATTAATATTAGTTGCTAATAAATATTTAATTTTCATATCCTTTAATTGTCAACATAATCAAAATAGTTTAGAAGTAGTATCGGTATGGGCTCAGTATTCAACTTTAGTACCGGAATGAATTACTATTGTTTTTTTCTTGCTTCTTCGTAAGATAAGAAAATCACCAAGAAAGAAATAAAACCTAGTTGTAGAGTGTTGATCAATAATATTTTGAACTTAATCAACACTAGAGTTTGTGTGGAGCTCTAAAGAGGAGGACAATGAGAGTTGGATACCACCAGACATAATACCTTTAACATAGTGCAAAATATATAGCATTATAATATAATAAGTGACTCGATGAGTAGTCAAATTGACTTATAATGTGAATTGCATAAGATATATTAAGATGAGTAACTGTAAGGTACCAAACTTCCCATCAATTATTATATACATTAGGGTCATCCAAAAGTTTTCTATATTTTAACGTGAATTGAACATCACTCTCAATAATGACATAAAGAATTTCACTATCAGTTATTCCTAAGTGAGATAAGAAATCAGTAGCATTTTTTGTTTGCAAGAGAGAGTAGTTTGAATCATTATAAAATATTTCTAATATAAGAAAATAGATTATATGTTTAAGATATTTCAATTTGAAGTGGTGGCTGAAGTATTGTTTTAATTCTATAACATCATTAATGTAATCACCTATAATGATCATAGCATCTACATAAAGTAATAAAAGCATTTAGTCTTTATTTATGTGTCGAACAAATAAGGAATTATCTTAGGGACAACAAGAAAGCCAAGTTGTTGAATAATAGGGTAAATTTGCCAAACCATGCTCGAGAAGCCTAGTTAAGGTCATGTAAAACATTTTTAAAGTGAAATAATTTCTAGAGGATGACCACAAAATGGAGTTGTTCACATTTAAACTTCTTTAGAAAGGTCACTATTGAGAAATGTAATTTTGATTTTCATTTGAAATAGTTGTCATTTCTTAATAACAACAATAATGATGAGGTTGTAAACTAAAGTAAGAAGGTCTCCTTATAGTCCATATCATATTCTTGAGTGAATATTTTAACAATAAGTTGAGCTTTATTATGTTAAAGAGTGACATACGTCTATTTTTTTGATTTTGTAAACTGATTGATTTGATTTTATGCTTATAAAAGTTATAAGTTTTAATCGCAAGTACACAATGTAGCGGTAGCTAGCATTGGCAAGTACACATTAATCTCACAAGGACTATAAGTACTAGTATTAACCATTTGCTAATATCTAACCACAAAATTAGGTTGTGAATTTAATTGAAAATTAAACTAAACTAAATTTGATACAATAATAAACTAAGATGAAGAAAATACTACAATTATTCAATATCAAATAAGTAGTACTTAGGTGATGAATCCCCCTAAGATATCTTAAACACTAACCCTTTATCATGCAATTAAATTATTGATTATTAGATCATGAAAATTCATGTCTTATGCTAAAATCTTTCTCATGAATATGAACAACTAAGCCTCAATTGGTTAACTTAAATCTCTTTCCACTTAAAACTCCTAAGATTGCAATATTAGGTTTTGTTTCAAAGAGAGATTAACTATTTCTTTCAGAAGTGTTTTGGTTGCCTTTCTTTTGCTTCAAATACTTTTGAAAGTAAATCAAAATTTTACACAAAAGCTTCAAATATATGTTTTTTGGATATTCTTCTGGCTAAAAGGCTTACAAGTTGTATAATCTAGATCCACATTTTCTTCTTGTTTTCTAGAGATGTTATATTCTGTTAACATGTATATCCTTTTAAGTCTTCTCCACAAGAGTTTCTAGATAATCCTAGTAATTATATCCTTACTAGTCATTGATTATATAAGTAAAGAATCAATTGTTCCTTCTCCTGATAGTTCTTCTAATATTGATCTTATTATAAGTATATCTGATCCTCCATTTATGTCTTCAAATCATGTTTCTCCTGTTTCTTCTCCACCTAATCCTATTTCATCTCCACTTGTTATTCATAAAAGTTCTAGCATTTCACGTAAACATTTGCGGATGAATGATTTTGTCATAAATATTGTTCAATCATAAGTTATCATTGATCTTTTGCACATAAGTCCCTTTATTCTACCCCTTACACACCAAAAACGTTTCCCTATTACACTTCTCAACATTTTGTATCATTATTGGCCCGTATATCTACTGTTAAACAACCAACTTCTTATCATCAAGCAAAAATTGTGTCAAAATGGGTTTAAGCTATAAATTCTAAGCTTTAGGCTCTAGAAAATAATCATGCATGGGAGATTATTGATTTACTTGTTGGTAAAAGCCATTTAGCTATAAATGGGTTTATAAAGTAAAGTTTAAGTTGGATGGTTGTGTTGAGTGTTATAAAGTTTGACTAGTTGCCAAGGCATGTAACCATGTCGAAGGCATCAATTATACTGAAGGTTTCTCCCTAGTTATAGAAATGGTTACAATTTGAGTACTTCTAGTTATTGCCGCAACTTGTGGTCAACCAATTCATCCATTTGATATTAATAATGCATTCTTACATGGATTTTTGGATGAAGAAGTTTAATTTTTACCAAACTGAAGGTTATGACAAAGTTGCCTTGAATCAATTTTTTAGATTGAAATGCTCTTTATATAGTCTAAAGCTAATCAATTGATAGTGGAATCTTGAGTTCACTAGCAAACTTCAAGATTTTGATTTCACTCAATGAAATCGTTCTTCTTTCTTGCTCTCAATGATTTTTAGCTTCAGACATTTTATGATACATATTAGGCATCCTACCTTGTTTGAAGAAAATTTGTTACTAGTTATTGTATTTTTTTAGTCCTGTATTGATCTCCTGGAAAACTAATAAGTTAAATAATGTTTCATTATCCTCTACTGAAGCTAAATACAAGAGTTTATTTGCAACTATATGAGAACTTCAATGGATCTCGAGCTTGCTTAGGTTGCCATTCATATCACCACTCTAACCTTGTTTTTCATGTACAAACTAAAAATCTTGGGAGTTTTCACTTGGTTTATGATAAATTCAAGCAAAGGTTCATTCTTCCTCAATTTGTTCCTTCACAATAGCAACTGATTGATTTATTTACTAAGCCTTTATCAAATCCTTTATTTCATCGCTTCTTGTCTAAGTTATGTTTGTGTGACTGGCACCAAAATTTTTAGTTGAAGGGTTGGGGGTGTAGAGTATGTAATATTTGTTGTACTTTAGTCAGAGAAGTTAAGAGGTTGTTATAGAGAGTAGTTATAAAGTGTGAAAGAAATATAGTTCGTTATAATTATGGAAATATAGTTAGTAATCTTCTATAAGAAGCAATATGTTCTTTTCATTTTAAGTAATAATAAAAGCATTTTCCATTTCCTTCTCTTATTTCATGTTATTGTTGGATTATCAACCAAAACATCCTTGATAGACAAAGATTGAACTCATCTTCCTAAGCTCACAGATGATCAATGGGTAAGTTATAGTGTCCATTCTTAATACACATATAGGTTCGACCTCCACTTCAGAAAAAGTCACTGGTAAGAATTTTTTCTTGAGTTGGTTATTAGGCATATGAGCATCTCAGCATATGATGGGAAATAAAAAATATATTGAGCAAAATTCAAATTTTGGTTACATTTCCAGTAGGCTTGCCAAATGAAGAGTCAATAGTAGCCGTCCAGGAAAGAACCATAAACTTAAGAGTAGGAGTTAAATTACAACATATTTTATTTGTGTTAAAATTGAATTGTAATCTTATTTCTATTGCTTGCTTAATGGAAGATGTAAATTGTGTCATCATGTTTATTGATAAACTGTGTGTGATACAGGATCACACTTTGAGGACCCTAAATGTTATGGGTGAACAACAGGATGTGATCTATACTTCTGTGACATTGCTTGGACATAAACTCAATGAGTTAAAGTGGTGGACTCCTTTATTTTATAACACAGGTGTATGGGTCATCTTTCTTCCAAAGTAGTTGAATTTTTTCCTGTCATTAGTAATAGTACTAGTTGCTATAGAGAAAATAAGAATTGTAATATATGTTTTCATACAAAAAAAATGTGAGATGTTTTTCACTCAAGTAATAGTAGAGCAACTGAGCTGTTTGCATTGATTTATTATGATGATTAGGGACCATATATAGTAGTTTCTTATGAGGCCTATTATTATTTTGCTGTTGTAGATGATTTCTTAATAGTAGTTTGGGTTTATTTGTTGGATGATAAAATAGAGTTAAAATTATTCATAATTTTTGAGCTATGACCCAAACTCAGTTTAATTTTCAAGTGAAAACTATATGAAGTGATAATGGGATAGAATTTATGCCTTTAAGGAAATATTTTACAGACCATGGCATAATTTTTCAAACTTCATGTGTAGATACCCCTCTATAAAACGGGCAGGTTGAAAAAAAACATTAACACATTCTTAATGTAGGTTGAACATCGTGTTTTTAGGCTCACTTGCTAATTAGCTTTTAGGAAAATGTATTTTGGCAACAAGAAATCATATTAATCATACTCTAGCTAGTTTGAATGGTGGTAACCACACAAGATCTATTTGGAAAGAAAACTTCATATGCCTAAATTTGTACATCTGGTTATTTATATCATGCTCATTATTGTGGGCTTGATCGGGATAAATTTAGTTCACAAGGTCGATAATGTATTTTTGATGGTTATTCTCTTACACAGAAGGGTTGGAAATTATATGATCTTGAGTATGATGTCTATTTTTTCTCCCTTAATGTTGAGTTTGTTGCAGATAAGTTTACTTATGCTGAAAACAAAATGCCTAATTTTGATGATAGTGTTGGAGTAGCTTTTTCCATTATAGTTTATATTAGTGGAGATCATAGTTTGGGTTATGATAGTTTGCTTAATAATGTGGGAACTAGGTGGTATGAAGAGAGGGGGAGCAAAAGGATTGGAATTAATTTGGAGGGTAATATAGAGGAAAGGGAGAGTGATGTTACTGGCAGCAAAAGTGGTGTAGCACCACTACAAGTTGATGTCGAGCCTATAGGATGTGGACACCATGCTCATTAGCCGTCCACTCAGCTTAAAGACTATGTTACCAATAATATGTGTTGTACAGACCCCATACTTCCATTGCATCATCTCAAGTACTCTGTATCCCATCGCTCATTATGTATGATGTGATAAATTTTCTATCAAGCATAGAGCTTTCTTTGTAGCATTATCTATTGAGGTTGTTCTAACTCAATTTTTAAAGGTGGTGTGTGACCCAAAATGGTGAAAGGCCTTGAAATAGGAGATTGATGCACTTGAAAAGAATAAGACTTGGACTATTGAGACTCTTCACCTGGTAAAACGGTGATTGTATGAAAATGAGTTTACAATATAAAGTATAATTCAAATGGAAAGTTTGAACAATTCAAAGCCAGATTGGTGATTTTAGGAAATATCCAGGTCGAAGGTGTAGACTATAATGGAACGTTCACACTTATGGCTCAGATGATGATTGTGAAAACATTCTTGTCCATTGTTGCTACGTAGAATTAGAAGTTACATCAAATGGACATTCATAATGCCTTTTTTGCATAGGGATTGTGGCAAGAAAGTTTATACGAAGCTTCCCTTTGACTTTGCTATTTTTTAACTGGATAAGGTTTATTGTTTGTGCCAATTTTTATATGGCTTACATCAGGTGCCCAAAAATAGTTTTCTAAACTTGCCACTGCACTCAAAACTTATGGCTTCATTTAATCCTGATTATACCTTGCTTACTTTTTCAAAAGGGGTGGCTATTATGTATGTGCTTATTTAAGTTGATGATTTGATTATCACTAGCAATGATGGTGAATTTTTTAGCCACTTTCAAGTACTATGATGGTCATTGTTTCATATGAAAGAATTATGTGTGTTGAAGTATTTCCTTAGTATTAAGGTGGGTAAAAATCTGCAAGGAATTTTCTTGTGTCTACGCAAATATGCGCTTGATGTTGTCACTAAAACTAAGTTGTTAGGTGCTAAACCTATTGATTTTTTGATCGAACAGTGTCATATGCTTAAGTAGAATATCATTCAATAGCTACAACAACATGTGAGATGATTTGGCTCAAAGCACTATTGCACTCACTTGGAATCGAGCGTACACAACCTATGCGGTTGTAGTGTGATAATTAAATGACTCTTTATATTGCCTCAAATCATGTTTTTCATGACCGTACTAAGCATATCGAGATTGATTGCCATTAAGTGCGCGATCAGATTATTCTGGGAACACTGTCACACAACATGTTCAGAATTACAATTAGCTTGCAGAGGTACTAATGAAAGCACTTGGCAAGCATCAATTTGACTATCTTTTTTCACAAATTGGGCATTCGAAATCTCTATGAGCCAACTTGAGAGGGAATATTGAGATATATGTAAATATATGATATATATATAAATTTAAGATGTAAAAATTTTGCACATCTTTAAATATTATTTTTAGGAGATTTTCTGTATTAGGAGACTTTCGATAAATATCCTGTTCGGTTGTATATACACTCATTGAACGAGAATGAGAAGGTAGTTTATGATTTCGACACTTCAATTTAATTGATCAGAATAGAAGTTGGATATGTACCGAAAATGATAACAGAAATAATGGGAAAGGAAAACATTTAGGGATAAGGAGGGAATGGGCGACTCTTCGCACACTTTACACCATTCTATTCTTCCTCCTTCGAAACTTCATAATCACGAATCCGGTGAGAAACGAGATGCACTACTTTTCTTGAAATCAATCTTCTTTTCAAAGGTTAAAAGTGCTTTCTTGAGTTAAAAAGAATACCCCGAAACCCTAGAATGGTATAAGACCTTTTCAGCCTCAACATCTGACTTATCCTTTCGGCTAACTTTCAAATAGCAATGTCTATCAACAAAAGAAAGACTTGTAAAAAATGCTTAGCATCTCCCTACCTGCTTCCTGTATTTCACAAGGTTTCATGTTTTTCGACTTACATATTAACTAGATATGGGTAATGCCGAGAGCAGTTTTGACAATTTATATTAAACCAAGTAGTATTCACATATGAGAAATGCTACGAACACATAAGTAAATTTGTATTATAATATTTCTTGTAGTACTAACTGATAGTTATCTTGTTATGTTTTAATTGATTAGTGGATGATTATCCACGAATTAAAGTTCAAAAAAACTTTCACATCTCGTTCGTAAAATAAAATTGTATACAAGTAGCTGGGACCCTAGAAATCATCAATCACCGCAATGGCTGTGTATCAATTACGCTTAATATATAGCACAGCAGGTCCTGTTTTGTTAGCAGCCTATATTCTGACATAGGATTCAGCAAGTCACTGAAGTGTCTATTTTAAACCCGTCACGCTGTAGCTGAGAGGTCTATTTCGATGCCAACATCCTTCAGTAGGAGCCTTGTTGTTTGGTAAACCGAGTGCGTGGTAAGGGAGGTTTTGTTCTGTTTTACTTTGTTTTCTTGTAACTTTGGACCAAAAAAGTTGGATTCTACTCATCACATCTCTGCCACATGATAAATCTCAGTTGTTTGCGAGGCCAAGCCTTTTGTCCATGAATTATTAGCAATGTTCAGCTTTTTTGCTATTCAATTATAAGATTCACTATACTGTCCATCTTTATGGTGGAATTCTCTTTTTCTTTTGACTGCCATCAGGAATGAAACGCCAAAGCAGAGAATAATACAAACTGAGCGTCAAAAAACATAATTTGACCGACTCTGATAAATGGGAAAAGTTGAGTTTGTTCGACTAAGTGTTTCAAAAGAAGGAAAAAGGAATATATACATATGTAGGTTTGTAGCTAGGTATGTATGTATGTATAAGTATATATGGCATCCCCAAAAGCCAGTTGGCTTACTTTTACCGTCATCCCATCACATAACTGTGTAAAGTACATTGTAAGCGTCTATATATGTTTGAGCTTTTAATATCGTTTGGTTCTTTCTTTCTATAATCGTCATTAGTCTATATATAGAAGTTAATCGACAGGCCAGCAACAAATAGTAGACATAGAACAGCTACTATAAAAATATTTTAATCTTTAGACATGCTTTTGCAACTCTATACGATTCTTTTTGTTCTTAGTTAACATGTCTGATCCATTTTTATCGGTATGGATCTTTTCTAACTGTAATTGTTTCGTCTCCATCACATCTCTGATCAAGTGATATCTCACATCAATATGTTTTAATCGTGAGTGAAAAGAGACATTCTTACCCAGGTCCGCTGCGCCCAACACTTTTTTCCTTTTTGAATACAGTAACCCTCATACTAATGATAATCCTAACGAAGTATAAATTGTTTACAAATAACAACATATATGCTAAGGTAAGCTAACAGGGAGACTTTTCGGGTTGATTCATTCCATTTACAGCAAAGATCTCATTGTATTTCATTCCACCCCGTTGTGTGAATCCCTTAAATAGACATGCTTTGAAACGCTCAATAATTACATTTCCCTATTATTTTGATCCTGAAAATTAAATCCACTCATTCCAAACAGCATTAGCATTAGAAAGGAGAGAAAACAATATCCATGTGTTGTAGATCAAAGGGGCATTAGTTTCCTCTTGCATCGCATTTCTCCATTCAACAAATAGCTTATCTTGGTGAAAGGTCATGGATTCGGTTTGAAGAGAAGATTGAATGGAAGGTTTACTAATGATCGTATTTGCTTTTCATCTGGCCATAGTTATTTGTCGTACTATCAAATGATGAGTGGACGGTGGTGTAGGGTTTGTTGATGATGCATCCTATTTTGAAAAAATCATCAACGAGGCTTCTGCTAGGTAATGGTCATTAGATAAAAGGTGAACATGATAGCATTAGAGGTGAGATTGAATTACTTTGATTAGTATTGGAAGTTGATTGTTCAAATAATGATGAGGAAAATAAAGATGAGCTAGTGGGATCGTTTAAGGATGTGGATAGTTTAAGATTGGAAGATAAGTGTTGGATGATTTTTAGCTGAAACAGATTGAAGTAAGAAACCCAAATTATAAGCAAATAATTGTCTTGAAGGAGTGTGCATTTTTTAAACGACGAGCCGCAGAGGAATTGAATTCTTGAACTAGTGATGATCACATGAATATATGAAAAGAGGCTAGACTAAATATTCGTGTCCCTAGCCAAATAAATTCTTCTTAGTACAATGGTTAGGACTAGATCCTAAATAGACACATGACTTTATCTTAAAACAAAACTTCTGAAAGGCGTATGGATGTGGTAGATGAGAAATTGCATAACCAAAAAGTTTGGGGTCTAAATAATTGAGATTTTGAACATAAAGTAAAGAAAATGATTATATATTTTTAGTAATATTAGAATGTAAATCATTAATTAATGAAAAAACTCATTTCAAATGCATAATTCAGAAACCTTAAAGGCAATTTAGTATATAAATGAGATGTGTAAACTATATATCGAAGAAGTAGAAAAATGGAATCGACTTCACTTTTAATTTATAAAAAATAAATCGACTTGAACCCCAGTGAAGTCATTAATGAACTATAAAATATGGCTAAGACTTCACAATATAGGAGTTAGGACCTATACATCATAGCGTATAATTTTAAGAGGAGGTTTGATTTCATGTGCTCAACTAATTTTGGAGGAAGTCTAGTTAATTTTTTTTTAATTTACGCTAAACATACATTACATTAAACAAGATTTTCACATCATATTATTTGAGTTTTGGAAAATTATAGAGGATTTGATACTAAAAATTAGACATTTTATTTCAGGACTTTTTTTCTGTCTCTTTAAGAAAAATGAGAAAATTTGAAGAAGAATCGGACCAATTTGGAGTAACTTTGAAAAAAATAAAGAAGGATAAAAAAATACAGCATTTACAAGTCATTACTTTATCCTAGGGTGTTGGTTCTATCTCTCCTTTCACACCCTCCACACTCTCTTGCTCTACCCTTGATTAAGAAACACAAACCATACACATCCCCATATAGGCAACAAACCGTGTTGGTAGTAATATTTATGAGAAAAGTTATATAACGCAACAAAGATAATATGACTTGTATATAGTCTCGTGTTAGAGTCGTGTTCTTCATTAAAAAAATTAATCTTCAAAATTTTTTAGGAGGCAAGAGGAATAGAGCTTTTTAGGAGCTTAGAGGAGAATTTAGAAGGAATAAAAAGTCGGTTGGTAGCCATTCTATAATAGCTATCAATCAAGAACAAGTCAATCTTAGAAGAAAAACAAGAATTCAATAAGATCCACTAAAGATTCAAGATTCAAGATTCAAGATCCAAGATCCAAGATTCATGATAATGATTTCTTATTCTTCTTCTTTTTTCTTATCTTTATGTTATTATTTCTTGTTTGGTTATGAACTAATTAAGATATTGATTTAGCTGGGATAGACCTTCAGATTCAATGTGTTGAAGTGATGGATCATTTGATTTCATGAATTTCTAATTTTTTAAATTTATTCAGATTTTTATAATTGATTGAATTGAAAGAACGAGAGTTGAAGATTCAATTATTTGATTTATGCATTCAGAACGGGAGTTGAAGGTTCAATTATTTGATTTATACATTAAGATTTGAAAGATAAAATCTATAATTCGATCATATTGTAGATAAAGAGGGTTGAGGATGAGTTACTTGAGAGAAAACATTAAGATCTTCCTAGTTCAAATACAAACTATCATGAGAATTCATGAAATGAATTAATGCATTATTAAGTTTTATTGATTAGAAAAATATTTCAATCGATTCAGTCTAAGGGTAGGAATTATATATCTCGAGAGAGAACATAATTATAACTTAAGAATTCTTACTAGTCCAAGAAACTAGAACTGTTAATTAAATGAAAGTGAAGTTGAATATAGCAAAATCCTAGGAAAAACTTTACCTAAATATAATTTATTAATAGATTGCATTTTCTTGATTACTAGTAATTTGAGTGTTTATTTTATTTTCCTTTTTTTCCAATCATAATTAGTAGCCTTGATAATTAATTTTTAAATAATCAATATTAACCCTTTTTTCTCAAAGGTTTAATCATTACTTACTAGTGCTAACTTTAGATGCACTATGCCCTTGTTCGAGAATACACACAATTAATATTTATTAGATTTGAAAACTTATTAGACTGAGCTTTTTGGTTGTTTTGTTTTAGTTTTATTATTATTTACTAAGTTTGCTTTGTTTTTTCTTTTTGTAATTCACTTCTTGTACTTAATAGCTCAATAATCCTAGGAAACTTGTTGAGCTAAACCCTAAGATTAAAAGAAGTTTAAAAATAAGAAGAATATGAAAGAGAATAGAAGCTAAGAAAGCAAAGATGGATGTAGAGAATACGAGGTCTTTCAAAAATTTTGTCGTATCTAGTGCATAAGGCATCAAATCAGGCATTGTAATGTACAACATCAAAGCTAACAACTTCAAGTTAAGTCTCTCCCTTTTTTTCTATAGTATAGTAAAATTAGTTTACAGAACTCTTCCAAAGATCCCAATTTGTATATGTCAATGTTTTTAGAATACTAAAAACACTAAAGCTCAATGGTGTTTCTCTTGATGCCATTAAGCTTAGGTTATTTCACTTTCCATTGTTTGATAAGGAAGGAGTGTGGTTGAAGACCTTATACCATATGGTATCAATTCTCCTAACTCTCCTAAGCATTTCTATTTAAGTACTTTTCCCTAAGCAAGACTACTTAGATTAAGAACTAGAACTCTATCTTTGCCCAAAGGAAAAGTGAGTCATTTTATGAAGCTTAGAAGAAGTATAGGGAGCTATTGAGGTTATGCCCTCATCAGGATGAAGAGATGGCCAATTGTCTAAATATTCTACAATAAGATGACCTACAACACAAAGACCTTAGTGGATGCTTTCCTTAGTGATTCTTTTATGAATAAAAATGTAGATGAAGCACATAATATTATTGAGGATATGGTTTAGAACCATTACAAATAGACGAGTGAAAGACCATCCCAAAGAAGGTTTCAAGTAAGTTTGACCTTGATTCCTTGAATCTTCTTGCTGCTAAGCTATATATGTTTTGACTAAATTTTTTGATCATATGATTAGTTATAGATTGTCAATTAGGGAACTCATTTGTTAAGACCCTTCTATTGAATAGGTTAACTTTTTCAACAAGCCCAAAAAAAGAATAACCCATTTTCCAATACCTATAACCTTGGTTAAAGAAGCCACCTTAATTTCTCCTATGGAAGTAAGTTCAACTGTGCACTTCAAAATAATAGGCAACCAAATAGTTTCCACTCAAGAATTCCTTGTGTTATATGTATGACATATTGTTACTGGGAAACGATGTCTCGAGACTACAATCTGTTAAAATTTGGTTGTCCATACAATAAGCCATGAAAGACCTTGGATAAGCAACTTATATCCTTGGGATAAAGATTTATAGAGATAGATCAAACGGTTGCTTGGTCTTTCACAATCATCGTACATAGACATGATGCTAAAGAAGTTAGCATGAAGCAATCCTAGAGAGGGTATGCTATGCTATGTACGAGGCCCGATGTATCGTATGCTCTAAGTGTTACGAGCAGATACCAATCGGATTCCTGGTGAGGGTCACTGGGTGGCTGTCAAGAATATCCTCAAGTACTTACGAAGGACTAAGGATGTTTACTTGATATATGGAGATGGAAATCTCCAAGTGAGCGGGCATACAGATGCCAGTTTTTAATCTGATAAGGATGATTCTGAATCACAATCAGGTTATATACATTCACACTGAACAGCGAGGCGGTCAGTTGGAAAGAGTTCCAAACAGGAGACGACTGCCGATTCAACGACCGAGGCAGAGTATGTT
>JANZLH020000145.1:498446-520445 GCA_026770325.2 Erythroxylum fimbriatum
TAGTGTTGCGATTTATCTCCATATAAGTAAAGGAGTTTACTTAAAGGGAATGATGAGTTTCATATCATGATAGTAGTTGACTATCGATAATGGCACTATTAAATGAATCTGAAATTAAGCGTGTTTTCAAGAATAAAGTGGGTCGTTACTTTAATCTTAAAATATACAACTTAAGCAAATGCTTATTATGAACCATAATCTTGATGAGTGGTGAACTCGTATGTGTTTCATTATAATTCTTAATATGATCGGAATAGATTTTTACAGAGTATTAATCCAGTGTCTACATGTTTGAATTATTAATTGAAACATATATCTAGGAACATTCACTTAAATAAAGAGTTTATAGTGATATCATCACTTCTAGATGTTTAAGGAGATTTGTGGATTAAATTAGTGCCAATAGTTTGATGGACTAGCTATCCATTAAGTTTTAACACCAAGATGAGATCTTGTGTGTTAATCACCATATAAAGTAAAATGGGAGATCTAAAAGGAAAAATAAACATAAGGGTAAAACGGTAATTTTACCATTTATTGTGCGGATGGCTATAATAAGGTTCTAAATAGGGTTTGCAATTGGACATAAAATATGTGTTCTCATGATATTTAATAATTCAAGAGTTCAACTAATTGTCTTTAGCGGAATGACATTTAGTTAATAAGCTAGAATTAATTCTAATGAGATTAAACTAATTCTAGGCTTATTGGAGCTTGAATTATCAAAGTCCAATAAGATTCCCTACTTGACTTCAAGGAAGGTTATCAAGCTAAGTAAGAAATATAAATGGAGGTTTTAGAAGCCCATAATTGAATGTGGGGCTTGCACTAATTAATGGTTAATTAAAAGCCCAAATGTTCATTTAGAAATGGGCTAGATTTTGGTTTAATATAATTGGTTAGATTAATTATATTAAAACAATTTTTTTTAAGAAATGAATGAGCAATTTCGGTTTTATTAGTGTTGAATGTGCAGCTGCACATTTGACATTAAAATGCCAAATAAAGATGGTCTTTATTATGGTTTAGCATCATTAAATGGAATTATGAACTTACCATTAAATGGTTTAATGATTATCTTTTAATGTTAGCATGTAACCTATTAGCATTGATTGGATTAAAGAAGAAAGATGTACATTGGATGGACCATCTTCCTTCTTACATCATCAAAAATGAAATTAACATGATAATATTAGGTGATTGGACTTTTCATATATCCATATTAAAACAAATGAGAAGAGTCTCATTTAATGGCTTCTTTATGTTTGATTAAAGAATGGTGTGATGCATTGGATGCTTCCCCTCTTCTCTTTTATCATGCATAACCGAAATTAGGAGAGTGTAAGAAGTGGTTCTTACAATTTTATCACTCTCTCTCCTATCTTGCATGGAAAATCAAAAATTACATGAGAAGTGTCTCATTGTTTCCTTATTTCTTCTAAGATAATACTCCTCCAAAGTGTTTCTCCTCCTTTCCCACCAAAGGATTTTGTTAACCAAATTGTCCTAGGTGAGAAAGAGGTAAATCAAATTGGTTGAGGATAGAATAATAAGGAGAAGATAGATTGATAAAGGAAAAATTGAAAAGCAAAGGTTTTGGATACAAGAAGAAGGAGAGGATAGCGCAGCGAGGAATTAAAGCTGTAGCAATGGAGTCAGTAATACTCTTCATCTTGATTTATGTTTATTATTATCCTTATACCATATCATGCATCGATTGGAAAGATGATTTGGATATATTGCTTCCACTGCAAATATGATTTCTAAAATATTTTAAAATCTACCGATTCTCCAAATATAGCATTTTTTATTTTTTCCGATCTAACACTTTTTGTGAACAACAAATAACGACTCTGTTAGACCATTAGTTAATTGCCTAAAAAACTTGAGAATCTTGGAGAAAACAAAAAATGTTGCACCCCGTTTCTGAAGCCCAACAATCGATCTGGAGTCATAAAGCGTGAACATATCACCCTGTAGGGTTATTTCAATTAACCCTTATTAGCCATCATCAGTTCATCTTCATTCTTATAACATCCCAAAAATTTCCTTACAATTTGTTCAATGGCGTGCCCATACAAATCAATCACCATAATAAAACTCATTTCTCCTAATTCAGAACAGATTTTGGGAAACTTCAAACCTGAATTTCAATTTGACTTATTCAAACAAATTGTGGCTTTAAGCCTCTATTTTTTTGAAGCAAGAACCATCTTAATCGGAGCTCTATAGATCAGGATATGCTTAAAAACCCAAAGTATATTCACAATCTAGTTAGAATATACTTTCGGAGGTTGAATGAAGAAGTTATGACCAAAAGAATCCAACATGTTCATGCCCGTAATCCAACTGTAGATAACTTGGCGCAATTGCCATAAATTTTTCCACAAATGTCGGATTGATTTCATTTTTTGACTGTTGGAAAGAAGACATCGAGATCTACAACTTTATGAAGACTCAAAGTGAGATTCGGCCTCTAAAGTGGTCAAAATCACAATTTATTGAAGATGTCCCGTGAATGTCCGTTTAAAGGACATCCATATCCGTTTAACGGACATATACTGGCTTAAATGCCATTTTTTACCCGCGAAGGTCCATTTAATAGACACTAATTTCCGTTTAACAGACATGCACTAGGCTGGGGGCTCTTTTTCCCTAAAAAAGGTCCATTTAACGGACCTAATGTCTGTCTAACGGACATATGTCACCCAAAACTTCCTCCAAAGTCTCTCCAATGGTTCCTACTTCCATTCTAACATCATGTTCACTCATAATCTTCCAAAATTCACTTCTTCTAATGTAATATCACTCCCTAAACATTCAATTACCAAAATGATTTCATAAATCTCCCAAAACTCAACTCCAATGACTCGTAACATACACAAACTCTCTTCATTCTCCATAGCTTTCATGTTCATACCTTCTATACAGAATCATCTCTTCTAAAGCTCATATCTCTCAATTCCGATACCCAAAATTTGCATACTTTATAGCGTTGGAAAGATGAGAGGATAAACTACAACTTTCATGAAGACAATTTTGTCCAATTCAGCTTATATTAATCCAGATTTTCCCCCGAAGTCAGTAACACAATTTTTTATACCTATGAAAGCTTGCAAAATGCAATCTCTCTTCGTATAAATTCAACTACTAAATACTTTTCGTTAAACTCTTAAATCTCACTTCAAATGGTTCATCCCATATAACCTTTCCAATCTCTAACATGCTATTCTAAAAACAAGCAATATTTTGCGATCTCAATAAGGAAGCATGTGCATACTCAAAATCCACTTCCATAATCATCATACTCAACCTTTAAAAAGACATATTCATATACAAAAGGAAATCTTCAATTTCCCATTCTCATTACTAAACAAAGTAAATATTTGAACAAACATTATTTATATATCAATATACGCATCACAAACTTAAAGCAAATACAAATGGAAGCTCAATGTTTGGCATGCTTAATAAGCTATACAAAGTGTTCGAACTAGTTTAGTACAAAAGCTAACTATCTCGAAGTTGTACAATTGCCTTGCAAGGATAGCTAATCTTCTTGTTCTGTGCCTGAGGAGTGGGAAAAATATTGGGTTGAGCTACACAGCTCAGTGGCTAATATATTTATAGCCATTGGTAAACATTCATTTAGGCATACACTTTGCAATGAAAGTTCAACATTTAAATTTTCAAGTCACATTTCATAATTCAAAATATCATCCAAGCATAACACACAATTTGCATTATAACTAAACATGTCAAACTGCAAATGCATAACCAAATGGCTCGAGGGCTCCGTGAAACAAAACAGTGAAACTGAAGTTTACACTGTGAACGAAACGAGTCCACTTTTCAGATCTCGTAGGCCACAAGCGGGCAGCCGGGAGAAGGCTTTATGTCAACATGCATGTGACTACGAAACGGTTCCTCTCTCGTCTAAACATAATCAATTTTGATGCTCAAATCAATCATTCACAATTTCATATTCTCATACTTTTCTTCTTTCCATTTAATCAAAATGCCATAATACAAGGAATAACATAACAGCACTCACAATTCATTTCTTATCAAATGTCATACATTGTGAAGCAATTTTCACCACACAACATTTCCAAGCAAGCCATTTAGCACACAATACACAAACAATGCATTTTACTCATTAAACAATAACTATCAATAAATTACCCACCTTATAACTCTAGAAAATCCAAACTCAAATTTGTGCTCTTCCTCTTGCTCTTGGGTAGGTTGTTCTTGATTTTCCTAAAACAACCCAATTTTTCATTGAATTCCAATTTCATAAAAATCCCTAAAACTTTAAAATCAAAACAAATGAAATCAACATAAATCGAGCTCAAACCCAACTTACCCATAGTCCATCTAGGTTAGAAAACCCAAAACCTTGCTTAGAAACCCTAAAATCA
This sequence comes from Erythroxylum fimbriatum, assembly GCA_026770325.2. Lineage (NCBI taxonomy): Eukaryota > Viridiplantae > Streptophyta > Magnoliopsida > Malpighiales > Erythroxylaceae > Erythroxylum > Erythroxylum fimbriatum. Next base: position 502,871 of record JANZLH020000145.1, read on the forward strand.
AATGGGTTTCCTTAAACCATCTTCTTTTTCCATTCATTCCTAACACAAAAACCCATCTTTTCTACTTCCTTTTTCAACCCCAACAAGAAGAAAAATAGCATAGAGCTTACCTTAACAAGATGTTTCCTCTTCTTTTCTTCTTCTTTCCTTCTTTTGTCACGATTTTCTCCTTTCTCCCTTCTCTCCCACGGTTTCTCTCTTCTCCTCTCTCTTTCCCACGTTTTTTCCCTCTTTGGTTGCTTACAAAATTCTCTTCTATTCAAGACCATTTATTTAGTCTTTCTTCAAATTTTGCCCCTCATTAAGCTTGTCCTTTCCATTTTGCCCCTTATGTCTATTAAAACTAACATCTTATACTTATGCTTTCTTGACTAATGATCATGGAAAAAATTAAGGAATTTGATACTACTTTCTTCTAAAATGCTCCTCGTTGTCTTAATTTTCTAATGACACCAAAATCATTCAATTTGGTTTCAAAATCTAAAAGTTATATCCCAAACATTTCCAAAATGTTCTTATACTTAAACAATATTTCGTGCTCAATTTTCATCCAAATACTGAAATTCCTAAGGACTAAATTAGAACTTGATTTTAGCAGATAATTTGTAGCCCTATTTATCTAGTTTAATCCAAATCAGGAATCATCTCATTTGGATAACTAGAGAAAAAGATATCGCTAAAACACCAAAGCATGCTCAATAAACATATTCCAACATCATTTTCTAACTTTTGACTTCCAACATTTCACATATAATAGTTATAACTTTTAAGAAAAGTTTAGGGTCCAACATAAAATATGTAATGCTAAGGATTAATCATTGTTATGGAACCATAAATTGATAAAACATGAGAGTAAGGAAAACAAAGGAGATAAGATAACCATTAATAATAGGGAAACTAAAGGAAAGAAAGGAGAAGAGGAAGAGGAACTGATCAAGGTGTTAAGTCTTAAAATTTATATCCCTCAATTATCACAAGTGCATGGGTCGTGAGTTGTAGTATTTGAAGGGTCGATCCCACAAGGAGGGTAAACTAATCTAATCCTACGTTATCTAAGGCTTAGAAATTAATAAAAAGAAAATAAAAATGAAACAAGAATATAAACACAAGAATTTGATTGCAGGAATTCAGCTTAAGAAATTAACACAAAGCAAGAACTGAAATTAAGCAACAAAAAAGGTCACTATGGTAATTAATCAAGAGAAATTACCATGTTATGAGAGGGGATTCTACCTATCATTAATGCTAACCTAGCTAATTATGTGTTATTGGGGTGTCAGTTTTAGACTATCATAGGGGGAATTACTCCTTCTCAAGCTATAATCCCGCTTCCTAAATCATTAACCATAATTAAATTATGAAATTTGCAATCTCTCAATTAAAAAATGACCCATGCATAATTAAAATTAGATTGGAAGCTCTTTACTAAAATACTCGTCTCACACGGGATCTGTCTCCATATAAAAATCAACATGATTAACTAAACATACCTAAAATAATCCAAAACATACTATACATTCCCTTACATACATTCCCAGAAACTTGAGCAAACATACAATACATATTATTAGAAGTTATTTTTAAACAGAACATATCAAACATATTGTGCTTATCATACTACATGCCATAAATTTAAAAGCCAACCTATATTAAGGTTATTACAAACCATTTACATTAAAATACAATATGACTCATTACAATTAATACAACTTAAAAACAACTCAAAATCTCAAAGAAAACAACTTCCAAAATAGAACACATTCTTCTTGGCCACTACGGTAGTCTTTGTCCCAGTCCTTAAATCTCCTTATCAGAACCTGCACGGAGGAAAAACCATGGTGCTAAGCGGAATGCTTAGTGGGGAATAGCTAAAAATAATGCATAATGGCAACTGTTTCTAACAGTAGTCTAATGTTCATATATACAGATTCAAATCATATCACAACAATATTTAATTGTTCATATTACAAAGTATTCCAAACATTATTTCTCATAACAAAATATGATTCATCAATACAGAATATTCTTGCATCAGAGCAAAACTCATAAATATCATAATAGAATGTACAAGTATCAGAATTGAATATTAGAACAGGAGATAATCCTTTCAGATCAAAATATGGCTTGTATTAGATCAAAATATGTTTATCAATTCAGGGCTTATTTTGTATCAGATCAGAACTTGTTTATATCAAAGCTGAACATGTATCAGAATACAAAACATGTTATCCTGCTAATCCTTTTTTACATAAGTGGGTAATGGGACTAGAACATAAGATACCCATGTTTGGAATCTGAAATAGAAGAGACTTAAGTCTCTGAAATAGAAGACTCAGAAGTGTCTAAAATCAGAACACACCGGAGTGTCTGGCACAGAAGACACCAAAGTGTTTAGTTACAGAAGACACCTTGGTGTCTGGTTATAGGAGTAGCTGCTGACCCTTCTAGGCATGCTTATTTACCTATGATTAGGACTTGGCAGTTTTAAAATAAACATTTTAGATTTTAGAATCTCATGCAAAAGATGTAGTGCATAACATATGCCTTAATTCCAATTTTTCTAAAACTAAACATATACATGCACATCCAAACAAACTTAACATACCCTATGAGCATAAACATTTGCAATAATGTACCATTAAATGCATTATGTATTTACAAATTACAAATAATTTCTCAAATACTCAATTCACAAGCAATCATTTTTAATTTACATCACATAAATCCTTTGAAAGACATTTGTATTTATAAGGACACATTCATCCTTGAACAGACCATACGTTTCAACATTAAAGTGAACCAGCTAGTCTAGCCCTTCCAAGCAATCGGCACAAATCCAAGATCAAGGTGCAAATCTTAGCATCAAAAAGACAATAGCACAAAAGATAGCAGGATCTACATCCTAAATGCATTATCTTACAAGAACTCTAAGTGATGATGATCCAAATTGAAGCAAAAATCTGGAAATTGTAAGTGAAAGAGAGGGTTTCGATGGTGAGATGAGAAAAGAGAGTTGAACCATAGCAGAAAGTGATCAACAGAAACAAAGCCAATTTTAGAGACATGCCATGTGTAAGATGACTCATATTGCTTTAGGGACACTTGTTACAAAAAGACACAAGCCATATGTCCTCTCTCAAGCTAGCACACATGTTCTTCTATAAGGCTACCAAATGTCACTATTATGCTAGGCCATTTGTCTCTCACTCATTGTTTCCACTTGTCAATTTATTAACTATGCCATTTGTCAATGCCTTAACTATGCCAAATGTCATTCAATGAATAGGCCTAGTCATCCAATTTTCATGCACCAACTTAACTTGCCCACTTGACAAACTAGTCCAAATGTACATTTTAGTACCTTAATTCTCTAAGGTGTTAATTAATTCCAATTCACTAAGTTTGATCCATTAGACCAAATTCTAGACATATGAAATTCTTAATCATATCAAAAATTTTAACACTTATCATACATTTAATTTCACGAACATGTAACATTCCTACTAGGGTACATTTTGGGGCCTTACTTATGTGGTTTATTGAATCGTCTAACTCTCGTTAACCCAATTCGATCACTTTTATCCGGTTCACCCTCTCGGTTTGTTATTGAAATATGCAAAAATTGAATTTAATCACAACACCTAATCAATAAAACACAAAATTGACTATATTGACATTAAATCAAAGTAAAATCCCGAAGGAATAGTTAGAAAATCATCAACAATCCAAAACAAATCATCATACAATCCATTTCAATCTTATACAATAAATGAACAAAAAAGAAATAGAAAGGAAATAAAACTTGGATCGGATAATCTAGGAAGGTAACAGTGTCAGAACCCACTTCTTCTTCCTCTTCTTCTTCTTCTTTCTCTCTCTTGAACTTTCCAAAAGTGGCAGAATGTAGAAGCTTCACTAGGGTTATATCATTAACTCTTATATATTACATCATTAAGCTTCACTAGGGTTACATCATTAAGTCTTTTCTAGGTCTAAAAAATCCCTTGAAAACTCAATTGTGAATGTTGTCCGCGCATCTGTCGCATAGCCCAGAATCATGACCCTTAGTGCCAAGATTGTGTCCTGGAGTTTTTGTTTCTGTCACAATTGTGGCCTATAATGCTATAATCATGGCTCCCAATCACCAGCTTCTGTTGCGATTGTGGCATATTCCCCATGATCATGGCTCCTTGCTCTTGCTTTTGTCACGATCGTGGCATATTTACCACGATCATAACCTTGGGTTATTTCTTGGGTCTTCTCCAAATCTCCTCTAAATGCCCCGAAACACTAACACTCACATTAAGGCACCTCATAAATATAAAATTAAGGCTCGACATCATGTTCTAACCCACAAAACACTTAAAACATAAATATTTACTAACTAACACAATTCTTACCTAAACACGTATTGAATAGTCAAATTAACAACTAAACACACACTAAACTACCCACAAAAACACGACGCAATCTAAGACTGAGTCTACATTGTATGTCCTTTTTTTCAAAAAAAGAGAGGCTAAAGTATATAACCTAAAATCTATCAATATTTTATTGTAATTTTAAAAGAAATTAAATGTACTGAATGGCGAATCACTAGGGTTGTATAAGATAGGGTAAGCCTATAGTCAAAAACTAGACGAATCATATTAAAATAATGACAAAATTTTGAAAAAACCAATTTACTAGTTCTTTATGTGCCTGATAGATTTAATTCCATTTGTAATGTTGATCTAGCTTCGGGTAACGATAATATATTTGCTAACTTATGCATTAGATATTCTATTCTAATGTTCATGCATTATCTTGACTAATATTTAAAGTTGCATTCTTGGCCATTAGGGATTTCCCTTGTCCATAATATTGTCTTTGTAATGAAGGAGTAGCCTTGATTTTTTTTAAATATTATGCTTTTTTATCCTTCTATGCTACAACTATTACATAACTAAAAGTTGTTCCAAAAACTTTACGATCATCCTTATTCTTGAGTTTAATTAATTTGAATATAAGTATTGCCCCTTTATTATGGATTACATAATTGTATGATTAAGTACTAGGTATCTATGATGTATTGTCAATCAAAGAATATGTGATCGAGAGTTTCTAAACTTGTATGTAGAGAACATAGTCTTTATTACTAAAAAGGCTAAAATGTAGTCTATCATTAGTAATTAATTTCCATCTGATTGTTAGCCAAATTAAGAAGGAAGCTCTAGGTAGATTAGTGTGATTTTAGACTAGATTACTCTAACGTGCTCTAAGGTTGGCCTCTTTAAAAAACTTAACACATGATTTATTTGTTAAGACACTTAAATTTTTTTCATCTAAGTAATTATGTGCCTTTTTGCTTAGGTTAAGCTACTAATTAGGTATAGTGCTTGTGATATTAGAACAACCTTCTATGTCGTGACAGGACTATGACCAGTAGATGCTTTTCCTTAGACAACTTGCCTTAGATGGAGCTGAAATGTAATAAATTAGGTTTGTTGCATTAAGTAGGTAGTTGTGATGGTATAAGGGCATCCATTAATCATACCATAGCCAAGTGTTTTCACCATTCCCTATAATGTTTGTTGTTAAATTATGACTCACTTTTAGCATCTTAAGTACGGTATAAGAATTGTTTGCTTTTGTTTTAATTTTTTTAATTTGGCTTTTTAGGAATTTAATATGTGTCTTATCCATAATGATTCCTAATCATCAAACAATTTTCATATTCATTTAGTCAAGAGGAATTTATTCATAGTTCTGATAATTTTTATACCCAAATAATCTTGCTTTTTAGGTTTGAATACAACGACCCACTTGAATTTTGCATTTATGTTTCTGTTTACATTTCCATTTCTTTTAGTATTCTTTAAAATTTCTTGATGATCATATTATAGAAGATGATATAAGTACTCCAATACACTTATAAGCTATAAAAATGAAATCTTTTTCAATTATAATATTCTTGAAAAATATAGGACTTTGTTTCTTTAATTTCTAATTCTCTTATAAGTGGCAATGAAATGAAGCTGGAAATCAATATAGGTAGCTCTAAATGAAACAATAAGGATTATGAGGTATTTGAATGGGGATTTGAAGGTCTGAAAGCCTAAATTCAAGTGACTGAAGATGTAAAATTGTCAGTGACAACATAATTTAGTAGATTACTTTGCTTTTGTTGATGCATAGTTTAGATAATCTTAGAAAGTTTTCAAAAGAGTTTGAGCAAGACCTTGGCTAAGAAAATTTTTTCTTTAGAAAAAAAATTAAAATTTCCTTAAAATTTTATGTTAAATATTTTGAGCTTATTTTAAATTTAAAATGGTACTAAAATCCCTTTTCGTTGCTTATATCCCTTATTACAAGTTTGAGAAGGCCTCAACGCAAATACTGAATAGATAAGGAGAAAGATGGTCTTTTTGTCTTAATAACCTTACTCTTTACAATGTTAGAGTAGGATCACTGTTGATGAGGATACTAAATATTATGGTGGTGTTAAATTGTTATATCCATTTGGTGAACTTAGTGGGGAATCCAAAAGCCCTTAGAACATCAAAGGGAAATCCCAAATTTGTTGAATAAAATGCCTTGTTAAAGTCTATTTTCAATGCATAACTTTTTATATGAAGTTCTTTATGATAGTTGTTAAACAATTCCTAGGTTAGAAGGATAGTATCCCCAATGTTCCTATTGTAGATAAATGCTCCTTAGCTTAAATTTATGATGGTTTTCAGGTTTGCTTTGAGTCTAGAAGAAAACAGTTTGGAGATGATTTTAAAGATGATAATAGGGTTTTAGGTTTTAGGAACCTATCAAATATAGAATTTGTTGAATTATTTAAGTAGCTTGCATAAGGAGAAGAACTCTAAAAAGACTTTAGTTATTGTTTTCACCAGTGTATTCTAAGATTTTTGGTGAAAGAGCATACTAAAGCCATCAAGTCTAGAGGCTTTATTTGTATCTAAACTAGATAGGGCTTTTTGCATATTTTCTTTATAGAAAAGAGCTATGAGCATATTGGCATGTTGCTTAGTGATTTAGTTTCATGTAAAGGACTTAATTTCTTCTAAAAAGGAATTGGATATGAGAACTTTGCTAATAGTTTCTTAAAATGTTATAGTACCAGGGATGTAGGTCCCTCTTACTTGTTCCAAGTAGCTACTGAGCATTAAAATCTTTTAGTCAAACTCAATGAAAAAATTATTAAGGTAACTTTTCTTTTATGACATAAGACTTTTTTCTTTTACATTGGGAGATAGCTTGAGCTACATGTTAGTAAGTTTTTCTTGAGCCTCCTCTACTTTAGTGTTAATTCCCTTGGTCAATACAAAATTAAGATTAGGATGGTTTACCAATAAATTAATAAATCTAAAGGGGGATCTTCTTAGTGTATATTAAGTCACTAAGTTTGATTTTACTAGATGAATGAATAAACATTAAAGGAGAAACAAACTCACCAATACTATAGAAAAAAGCTATAAAGAATAGGTAGCATTGAAAAGTGCATGTTCCATTTTTTTCCCCAAGGTACAGATTTCTTATTGATTATTTATCCAAATGAATTGGTAACCATTATACTTGATATATTTACGGCCCACATTATATAGACAATTCCTGAAGTCATCAAAAATAAACTTAGTTTGAGAGTTCCTTTCAACTTCCTGAAGGTAAAGAATATTCTTGAAATCACCAGGAATAAGCCATAAGTTAGAGATAGAGGTAACTAGGTTAGTAAGAACATTCCATAAAGCTATCCTCTATGAAGCTGATTTGTGTACATAGGGGAAAATTTAATAAGTGTATTAATTTGGATTAGGTTGAAAGAGATACGAATGGGTTGGTCTATGCCTTTTCTATCCTTAAACTTGATATATTTAGGGGCAAAAGTTGCATTCACCTATCATCGTAATGGTATTAGTAGCTAGAAATCACTTGCAAAATACTATCAAGAAACTATAGGTCTCACTTTAGGGAGTTGGTTTTTATTTGGGTCTTTAAAAGGTTAATCAAAAGGGGTTTCCTAGTTAACAACAAGTCATGTAAAGTTTTCTATTAATAAGTCCTTATCCATCTGATGTTCTTAGTTAATACTGATATTTAGGAGTGGTTTTGGTGGTAAGAGCGCTTTATTTTTTATACCTAAACTTCTTCTATCAATTTTTAAAGGGATTTTGTTATTAGATTCATGAGCTAAATTTGCATTGCTTATAACAGGGAAGCTTTGTTCCAGCTGAGGCTGGGTATTTTCTAATGGATCAAATATTTGTTGCTATGGTTCTAGGGCCATTGTTTCACTAGTAAAGAAATTTTTAGGGTGAATTTAGAAAATGATTCTTTGAAAACGTGGATCTCCATCTTCAATAAATCATTCTTATGTTGTTTTACTCTATCATAAAAAACAACTACAATGTTAAATTCTATTATATTATACATATCTCATTTTAATTCTTGTCTTTAATCGTGTATGTTAAATTCTACCATGTCATGCATATCACAATTTAATTTCTCATCTTCAATCATGCATGCATCTAAGATTTTTTTAACCTCTTTATACATGGAAGATAATTAGTTCCTTTTCTAGCTCATCATTTCTAGGTATTTAATAAGTTCTTCATAAAAGAAATCATCATCATTATCATCACAACCATTATCATTAAGAAAGCTTTAGCCAGTGGATATCTTGTTATTATTTTTCACTAAGTACATGTGCGCCACCTTATTATTTAATTTTTATCATTAAGAAAGTTTTAACTAATGGATATCTTGTTATTAATTTCTATAAAGCACATGTGAACCACCTTATTATTTAATTATATACTTTCAAAATTACTTGTATCATCTTATGTGATCATTAGTACTCTCTTCCTTTATTCTTTCTCCTTCTTTTTGCTCCAATCTTAATTTATTATCTAGATTTGTTGATAAATCTTATACAAAAAACTTTCAATACCATAAGTATACAGATCGTAACTTATAGTACAAGAGGTATCATTTCTACATAAACAAATATTGAGCAAGTTTTAATCTTATGAAACCCTCAATTTTTCGCAAGCGTACGGGTTGTAGTGTAGTATATGAGGTATCGATCCCACAAGAAAAATTAAACAACTGACTATGGAGTGATTGAAATGAGAATTCTAACTTAATGCAAGAAATCAAATTTGGGCACCACCAATTGATAATTGAAATTCAAACAAGGAAAATTAACAAATTATGAGAAAGGGGATTTATCCTATCATTAATGCTAACTTAGTCACTTTTTTGTTAATGCGGTGTTGTTCCTAGAATTTTGAAGGGTGGATTAGTCTTTCTCAAGTTGTAATCACCAGGCCCTAAATCATAAATGCTAATTAAATTGGGTTCTTAAGTATTCCAATAAAGAACCAAGTCCTCCCACGAGATCTCTCTTTGTATAAATGCCAATCTGGTTAGTTACGATGTCTATTAGATCGTTTAACTCCCATTAACCAACCTAATCATTTTCCATTTGATTCACTCTCTTGATTTATTATCGAAGCATGGAAATACAACAAATAATAACAACACCCAACATTATTAAAACAAAATCAACTAGATTAACATTAAATCAAGTATAAATCCCTAAAAGAAGTTAGAACATCCTTAAACCAAGGTTCATCATCATCAATTCCATCTCACACATCAAATGAAAGAAATAAAAGATGAAAAGAAGAAAAGATAACTTGGAGAACTGGAGGTTGAAGTAGCAGCTGAAGCTCCACCTTCTCTCTCTTCTTCTCTCTTTTCCTTTTTCCTCTTCCTTATCTTTTCCCAACGTGGAAAATGGAAGCTATCTCTTTTTAGGTCATTTCTATACTTTTATGTATTCCTTTAGTAATTGGGGTAAAAACTAGGTTTTATCCATGCCCAAAAGTGATAAATAACTCATAAAAAATTAAGTTTAGGAGGCTAGTCCATGTTTGTCCTCGTGCAAGCCACGATCGTGGCCTAGGGTCCTTCACTGGTGATGCAAGCAAGGCTACAAATGATGGATATATCAACAGACACCGAGATCAACATGGCGCTAACTGAGACTTGTTGTTGCCTCCTAGCCCCACAAGTCGGACTAAGCTTAAAAGATTCAAGGCCACGTTAAATTCATTCGTGGCTTGTGTGGTTGATGAAGGACTCTGGGAGAATTAAGATCCTCGCTCGTAGCTTCAGGTTGTCAGTTTGAGCCAAGTTCTGGGCCCGAACAGCCCTTGATGGGTGCACATGCTAGACACGTATGCCAGCACCCAGTAGCCCAGCTTGCCAAGCACACAGATAGGCCAAACGCGCACTAGACCAGGCCCCCCGCCTGACCTCTTTTGCTTTGGGTTATTTTCCTACTGTTTTTAAGATGATTCGGATAGTATTATTTAACAATTTAGGCCAAGGTTGTTCGCCCAATTTTGAGTTGTTTTGGCAACTATAAATAGTTTCCTTAACATTATTTGAGGGAACACACTTTGATAATTTGAGAGCTTTGTGAGGAGTTTTCTTTATGTTCTTGTTGTTCCCCGAACCTTAATTCTACTTATCAATTAATCTCAATTGTGACGTATTTTTTTGATTCAATTTTCTTGGTTTATTGCTTGGTCAAGGTTGCTTGGACAATAATAATCCTTGAGGTCTAGAAAAGTATCGAAAACCTTGCGTATCTAATTTGTTTAAAGGCTACTGAATTATATCAAGATTAATCTCCTTCCATATGCGCATCATCTTTGGTATTAAAGCATTGGGTTTTTAGGGGAGATTCCATTCTACTCCAACAAACTAACGAGGCAGCCGCTTTCATCATCAATTCGTCAGTCCCCAACCCTAAAATCAAAGTGTTAGCTTTCTGATGACTGCTTGGTTTGCATCTTGAATTACGAAATTAAAAAAAGAATTGCAAAATCGAAAGTGTTACTGTTGAGTTCAAGAATTGCACTATTTTCGAATGTCTTACATGAAGGGTTGGTAATTGAATTGGACGAATCTTGGACCTATCTTGTGAGTCATTACCTTGAAAAGAGTTCCAAAAAATGGCGCCATTACTGGATTTCTTGATCGGAAAGTGTTAGGTTTTCCAAAGCACAACTTGAACGTTGAGGATTAGAGAGGAAAAAGTCAAGAGGGTGAGATCATTAGAGCGGCCAAGACACACGAGGGGAGTATTCTAAATTCAAGTGAAACATGTGAGGGAGAGCTTTTGTGAGGTTATTTTGCTACTGACTTTTCTTTGTAGGAACAATTATCATTGGAGATATGTCTAACGATAGCGTGAGAGGCCAACAATCAGGTAGGGTGCAAGCCACCACGTTGGAGGCAATCTAGCAGCTGAATGAGAGCCTAAACCCTACTCTTGCTAGAATTAGAGGCGAAATGGAGAGGCAAGCCCGAGAGATTGCTGACTTGAGGTGTTGCGCATGTGAGGACCCACAAATGACGGGGGAGAAATGGAGAGGCAAGCTTCGATTGTGTTAGAGGACTACGGAACTAATGATAAGTGAGATTATGTGAGACCATGGGGACAAGCTCAATGAGTTGATTTTGGGGATAGAAGAAATAGTGATATTAGGTCTATTAAGATGCAAATTCCACCTTTCAAAGGAAAGAATGATCCAGAGCTATACCTTGAATGGAAACGAAAGGTGGATATTATTTTTAAATACCATAAGTTTTTATAGAAAAAGAAGGTAAAACTTGTAGCCATTGAATTTTTCGATTATGCACTAATTTGGTGGGATCAATTGGTGATTCCTAGGAGAGAAATAGGGAGGAACCCATGAGTACTTGGGCTAAAATGAAAGCGATCATGAAGAAGCGGTATGTTCCATCTTATTACTACTAAGAGATGCATCAAAGTCTCCAAGGCCTAACACAAGGGAATCAGAATGTGGAGGACATCATAAGGAGATGGAGATCACAATGATAAGGGCTAATTATGAGGAGGACCCCGAGGCCACAATGGCTCAATTCTTGAGTGGTTTAAACTGAGAAATAGCCAACGTGGTTGATTTGCATAACTACACTGACCTTAAAGAGATGGTGAACATGGCAATGAAGGTTGTGAGGCAACTTAAGTCTCGTGGGACAGCGAAGAGTGGGACAAGTTCTACTTCAAATTGGAACTCAAATTGGCAATGAAAAAAGAGAATCCGAAAGGAAAGGGCTGGAATCAAAGAGGCCGAACCAAACTCCTCTAAAAACTAAAGGTACATCTAATACTCCTAACACTCAAGCTTCATCTAGTAAATATTCTTCAATTAAATGCTTTCGATGACTTGAAACTGGCCACATTGCCTCCCAATGTCCAAATAAGAGGGCCATGGTTTTAAGGCATGATGGGTTGATTGAATCCGAGGATGATGAGGAATGTTTTGAGGATGACGTCTTAGAGGGAGAGGAAGATGAAACTTGTGTGGAACGGGTTGTTAAAAGTGAAACTCTCGTGGTTAGGAGGGTGCTTAGTGTTTGGCATAAGACTGAAATGCTAGACCAACAAGAGAACTTATTCCATACACGATGTTTAGTTGGTGGTAAAGTTTGTAGCTTGATCATTGATGGAGGGAGTTGCACCAATGTTGCTAGTTTGGATATGGTTAGAAAATTGGGGTTATGGTTCTAAAGCGTCTGGAACTATATATCACTTGCAGTGGTTCAATGACAGTGGGGAAGTTAGCGTGACCAAACAAGTGCTACTATCTTTCTCCATTGGGCAGTATGAGGATGAGGTTCTTTGTGAAGTGGTACCAATGCAAGTTGGTCACGTTCTACTTGGAAGAATGTCGCAATTTGATCATCGAGCTAACCATGAAGGATACACCAACAAGTACTCGTTCAAGTTCAAGGGGAAAAATTTCATTCTTGAACCAATGTCTCCATAAGAAATTTACTTAGACCAAATTCAAGCCTTGAAAGGAAGATTGGCTTCGGGTAGTAAGGAACAAAAAAATAAAGAGGGACAAGAAGTCGAAAAGAAAAGAGGTAATGGCTCATGGGAGAGAGAAAGCACAAGAGAGCAAAAGAATTAGAGATGTGAAGGAGAGAAAAGTGTAAGGAGGGAAAACAAGAGAGAATCTAGAGAGAAGAAGGTGAGCTTGTAAGCGTATGAAAAGGACTTAAGGAGAGCATATGGAGCTAAGAGAGCACTGATTGTGATCAGACATAGGGATTGTTTTCTTTCAGATACTAACCCTATTGATGAATTTTTCCGAAGTATTTTTAAGTCTCTCTTGCAAGAATATGAGGATGTTTTCATAGAGGAGATGGCAAAAGGGCTGCTCCTTTTGCCAGGTATAGAGCATCAAATCGACTTTGTCCCAGGAGCACAAATTCTGAATAGGCTAGCCTATAGGAGTAATCCAGAGGAAACGAAGGAGCTTCAACGATAAGTAGATGAATTGCTTGCAAAGGGGCACGTGCGTTAAAGTCTTAGCCTTTGTACTGCTTCGATTCTACTGGTGCCGAAGAAGGATGGATCTTGACGCATGTGTGTAGACTGTTGAACTGTTAATAAGATCACAGTAAAGTATTGACATCCTATTCCTCGACTTGATGATATATTGGATGAGTTGCATGGTGCATATGTTTTTACAAAGATTGATCTGAAAAGAGGTTATCATCAAATTTGCATGAAACCCAGGGATGAATGGAAAACTGTGTTTAAGACTAAATACAATTTGTATGAGTGGTTGGTTATGCCATTTGGTTTATCTAATGCACCGAGTACCTTCATGAGATTAATGAACCATGTCTTGCGTGATTACTTGGGTAAATTTGTTACTGTGTCCTTTGATGATATACTTGTGCGTAATACTACTTTGAATAATCATGTGGAGCATGTGCATTATGTGCTTGATACTTTGAGATGTGAGAAGTTTTTTACAAACCTTAAGAAGTGTAATTTTTACATTGATAAATTGATATTCTTGGGGTTTGTTGTGAGCTTGAAGGGGATTGAGGTAGATGAGGAGAAGGTGAAGGCCATTCGAGATTGACCAACACCAAAGAGTGTTTCGGATGTGAGGAGCTTTTATGGCTTAGCTAGCTTTTACCGACAGTTTGTGAAAGACTTCTCCAGTATTGCTACTTCTTTAACCGAAGTTGTCAAAAAGGAGAAGGGTTTTAGTTGGGGAAAAGATCAAGAGCTTGCATTTAACTTGTTAAAAAAAAAGTTATATACCGCACCTATGTTGTGTTTGCCTAATTTTGATAAAGCTTTTGAAGTAGAATGTGATGCCTCTGAGATCAGTATAGGTGTTGTCTTAATGAATGAAAATAGGCCTATTGCGTACTTCAGAGAGAAATTGAGTGGAGCACAACTCAATTATCCGACGTATGACAAAGAACTTTATACAGTGGCGCGAGCTTTGGAAACGTGGAAGCATTATTTACACCCAAAGGAATTTGTCATCAAAACCGATCATGAGACTCTTAAGCACCTGAAACAACAAAGTAAATTAAGAAAGTGACATGCAACTTAGGTGGGGTTCCTGGAAACCTTTCCATTTGTGCTGCACTGCAAGCAAGGTAAGGAGAATGTGGTCACCGATGCTTTATCGCGAAGGTATTCCTTAATCTAAACTCTTACATCAAAACTTTTAGGGTTTGAGCATCCTAAGGAGTTGTATGCCAATGATGTGGACTTTGCTAGTGTCTATGTCGCTTGTTAACATGGGGCTTTTGAGAAATACTTTAGGCATGATGTTTATTTGTATCACAAGAATTGTTTATGCGTGCCTAATTGTTCATTGCGAGAATTATGGAGCACTTTGGTGTCGCTAATACCATGGACATATTACGTGAGCACTTTTACTGGCCAGGAATACGAAAGGATGTAGAACGCATTTGTGCCCATTGCTTTGCTTGTAAGCAAGCTAAATCAACCACCAAACCTCACGGTCTATACACACCCTTACCCGTACCTAGTCAACCTTGGATGGATATTTCTATGGACTTTGTTGTAGGGTTGTCGAAAACAAAAAGGGTTGTAGATAACATTTTTGTTATTATGGATAGATTTAGTAAGATGGCTCACTTTATTACTTGTAAAAAATTTGATGATGCAATGCATGTTGCTGATTTGTTTTTTAAAGATGTTATGAGATTGCATGGTATTCGTAGGTCAATAGTTTTGGATAGGGACACCAAGTTTTTGAGTCATTTTTGACATGTTTTGTGGGCGAAATTAGGTACGAAGTTGTTGTTTTCTACTACTTGTCATCCACAAACCGATTGGAAAATAGAAGTTGTGAATCAAACGTTAGGGACTTTGTTGCGTGCTGTGATAGGAAAAAATTTGAAGACGTGGTCTGATTGCTTGACGTTTATTGAGTTTGCTTATAATCTCAGTGTGCATTCTACTGTCGGTTATTCACCTTTTGAAGTTGTTTTTGCCTTTAACCTTATAATTGTATTGGACATATGCCTTTACCTTTGCCTGAGTTAACTAGCCTAGATGAAGAGAGGAAAGCCGAGTTGGTTCAAGAGTTGCACGAGAAGGCTACGCAACATATGGAGTGCAAGAATGAGGTTTATGCACGCGAAGCCAACAGAGGACACAAAGAGGTGATCATTGAACCCGACGATTGGGTTTGGCTTCATCTTTACAAAGAGAGGTTTCCTAACCATAGGCGGTCCAAGCTTGTTGCGCGAGGAGATGGTCCTTTCCAAGTTTTAGAAAGGATCAACAATAATGCCTATAAATTTTACTTGCCCAATGAGTATGACGTGTCTACTACTTTTAATGTTGCTGACTTGTCTCCGTTTAATAAGGATGTAGATTCGAGGGCGAATCTTTCCGACAAAGGAGGGGTTGATGTGAGCAAGGCTACACATGATGGATATATAGACAAATACCGAGATCAGCGCGGTACTAATCGAGACTTGATATTACCTCCTATCCCCGCAAGTCAGACTAGGCTTAAAAGATTCAAGATCGTGTTAAATTCATTCATGGCTCGCGTGGTTGATGAAGGACTGCGGGAGAATCAAGATCCTCGCTCGTAACTTTAGTTTATCAGTTTGAGCTAAGTTCTAGACCCGAACAGCCCTTGATGGTTGCACACGCTAGGCGCGTATGCTAGCGCCCAGCAGGCCCAGGCGCACACATCGGCACCCAGCAGGGCAGACGCCAGGTGCATACGCCAGTATCCCAGCAACCCAACTCGTCAGGCACACAAGCAAGCCATGCGTGCCCCAAACCAGGCACACTGCCTGACCACTTTTTCTTTGGGTTATTTTTCTATTATTTTTAGGATGATTCAGACATTATTATTTTACCTATTTAGGCCAGGGATGTTGGCCCAATTTCGAGTTATTTTGGCAACTATAAATAGGTTGCTTCACATTATTTTAGGGAACACACTTTGATAATATAAGAGCTTTATGAGGAGTTTTCTTCATGTTCTTGTTGTTCCACGAACCCCTAACTTAACTTATCAATTAATCGCAATTGTGGCGTACTGTTTTGGTTCAATTTTCTTGGTTTATTGTTTTGTCTAGGTTGTTTAAACAATAAGGATCCTTGAGGTCTAGAAAAGTATAAAAATCCTTGCGTATCTAATTTGTTCAAAGGCTACCAAATTATATCAAGATTAATCTCCTTCCAAGTGCGCATCAACTGGGCTTCCTCCAAATCTTCTCCATTTTTCGATTTCTGATCTCAAACACTAACAAACACATCAAAGCACCTTAAACATACAAAATTAAAGCTCAATAGCATGCTCTAACCCACATAACACTCAAAACACAAATATCTATCTAACTAACACTATTTTAATCCTAAACGTGCATTAATCAATTAATTAACAACTAAAAACATACTAAAATACCTATTAAAACATCATGCAACCTACGAATATCATATCCCCACACTTGAAATTTTGCTTGCGCTCAAGAAAAAATAAAAGAAACAAAACACAAACACATCAAAAAACAATATACATATATGCAATAATGGTACAATGGCATTTAACTTCACGAAATAAAGTTAACTACAAACAAAATCCTTCAAGTTGTTCTAACTTATTAACTTATGAAATATATGTCTAAGAAATTCGGACTAAATATACATACTAATCAAGACTTAATGTCAAATTCATTATGTCACGACTCGGTACCACATCGAGCCCATAACAACTGCCGCATAACCGGGTTAAGGACACTCACGGTATCCTTAATCTAACTACGCAAGGCTAACTAAAAATCTTTTCTTTCTTTTCTTTCTTTTCTTTTTTTTTAAAATTGGGCAGTATGACAGCTGTGTTTTAAAAATCCCAAAAGTTGCAAACACTTTTAAACACACTTCTATATTCACATCCAACCACAACTTCAGGACTTTAAAGTCCAATAAAGGAAATCTCAACTCCAGGCAGTCTCAACTCAAATCTAATAATAGATTTGAGTTCCTTAACCCTAAATTAGCGTAGAACAGTATGATTGAGGTTGAAGAATCAAAAAGAAGGGTGAATTTTGATGATGACCCAAACTTCCTCTTTTACCTCTCTTCTCCTCCCTTCTCCTCTCCTTTCTTTTAATTCAAACTAAGTGTTTTAAGTCTTAAATGGGGGGGGGGTTTGGGGAGAGGTGCACGTCCATA
>JANZLH020000145.1:522994-540055 GCA_026770325.2 Erythroxylum fimbriatum
ACAGAATCATAAAGCGTATCTACATAAACACAGTTCATGAGCCACTAGACAACAAAAGTACAAAATAAGAAACTACCCACGTGTGGTAATACCCCGAAAATGTCAAAAGACCACACGATCCATACAGGGCTTCACACTCACTAAATTAACATGCATAGTTGGACAGCGGAGGGTGGTGAGTACACTAAGTACTCAATGAGCAGGAAAAATATATATCACAGATAGAATTGGTTCATACCAAGACAGTGTAGATAACCTCTGAAGTCAATATACAACCTATAGAAAACCATAGGCCCAGTCTATGACTCAATGTATACTAGTTAGGAATCCTATAGGCCTAGCCTATTAATTCACTCATCTGGTGAACATAGGTTCCAAATCCAGTACACGAAAGCGTAAAAAACATCATATGTATCAATCAAATCTTGTTAGGAAAACCAATATTTGGATAAGTCAAAACAATCATGTGTGACACCATTAGTCAGCCAAACTAAAGTGTACACCCACTGATACTTGGTGTTGGCTCGACTTTCATCCGTGGTGAGTCCGAACTACAGTCGACAAGAGCGTCATCACCCTAGGTGATGACTTCATCGGTGTCCAGACCCTAGTTGTGGAATCACCGGCAAGTCTCGTAAAAAGGTTTCAATACGACGACCCGACTTTAATGTACCAGCGTCAAGGGTACGGGGGTCGCTTAATCATAATCAATTGTGCCCAGCACACGATTGGCCAATTGTTTCCTCACCAATCACAAAACAAGTCATATACAATAATTAAGTACAAAAATCAAGTAAGGCACTATACCTTTATTTATCGGTCCAACCGAAAAAATAAAACCTTATCATGGCTCTAAGCCAAAAAAGAACAAATACATGCAGATTATATGACTCAGTTATGCATTTGTAAAGTCTAAAACACTGTTTTATGCAATAAAAGTCATCTTTTGTATTCCAAGTGCAAAGTTGCTCAAAATTGTAGTTTCAGAAAAAAAAAAAAGTTGTATTTTACATTTCAAGTTCAGATTGGTTGAAAACAATATCATTTCTCAAAATACATAATAAAAACATCAGTTGCACGCCAAGTGCAAAGAGTTATTAAAAACAATGTCATTTATTAAATACCTAAGCATATTAGCATCTATTTGAAATTAAAGTCTACCATACGTTGCCTAGGTTCAAAATTCACATACAAGTCATCATGCTTGTCTTAGGATGTTCTTATCTTATTTGAGAAATATGATTTCCCCAACTCACCTCAAAAGAAGGTATACACTGTCTTACTTAAAAAATCCTCGGTACTACCTCCTTGATTCACAGCTCTCAAGCCTTTATACATAAAAAGATATACGATGAAATTACTACTTAAACATAAATTTCATATTTATACATCATCACATTAGCTTCTCTTTTGTAATTTTCTAAGGAATTTAATGCCTTTAATCCAAACTTACTCATTTCATAACGTAATTAAGCACATCTTTATCCAATCATATTAGGCCATGATTCATCAATCTAGGTAACATTTCAAGTTCACTCCAAGTAAACATGAAAGCCTCTTTCCAATGCACACCATCAAAATCCTTAAATCCTAAACCAAGTTCACTTAGGTATTTTATCAAACACCTAATGTTCATGACTTTCAAGTCTCATTTTCAACACTTTACCATAGTAATTCATGCTCATATCATTTCATATAGTAACACTTCCAATCAATGACACATTCCACCACTCCATTCCAACCAATTTCCTTCATTTAAGCTTCATTTTATCAATTGTATAACTCATTACATTAATCCACGTCTTCTCCATCATTTTGACCTAAACTTAACCAACACACATCTTCTTCATTCTTCGTCATCAATTCACATTATACATACATAATTAACATCATAGAGTTCATTTAAACCACCAATTTCAAAAGATATTCAAAAATTCACAAAGTTTCACCTAAAGGGAACAATTTCGTTTGACTTACAGAACCCTCTCCATGATATATTTTATTCATCTAAACCATGTTTCATGCATAATAAAGCATGGAGAAGAACATATCTTAACACCAAACTCAAAATCCTAATGAAGAGAGAGATGAGACAAAATTTACCTAAACCTTCCTTTGGCGATATCTTCCAATCCTTTGAGAATTTGTCAAATCCAATGATAGATTTGAGTTCCTTGACCCCAAATTAGCTTAGAACACCTTGGTTTGAGTTGAAAAATCAAAAAGAAGGGTGAATTTTGGTGATGGCCAAAACTTCCTCTCTTCTCCTTTCTTTTAATTCAAACTAAGTGTTTTGTCTTAAATGGGGAGGGGGGGTTGCACGTCGATACACAAGAAGAGTCTAGAGTTTTGACTCTTCTTTGACCAAATTATGGTGAATTTACCATTTTGCCATTAGATTGTATGAAATTACCATTTTACTGTCCAAAGTTTCTTAAATTTGAAATCAAGCCCAAAATTTGGGAATCATCAGAACTTTTAATTTTATTTTGGTCCTTGGACTTCTGAAAATTATAATTAAGCCCCTTGACTTTACAAAATTGCTAATTGGTCCTCCAAGAATTGAAAAATTACAATTAAGTCCTTTAACTTTTAACAATTTACAAATAAGCCCTTATGCACTTCAACTTTTCCAATTAAGCTTTCTGTGTGCCCAATAAGTCTATAAATCATGTCTAATCACCTCTAAGGCATTAGAACACATTTAATTCAACCACGTCATATTCATCCAATGGACTCGATTCTACACACTTAAAAGCTTATATGTCGAAAATCTCCAAGATTTTGCATACTGATGAATTAAAGACATATTTGAACAAAAAACCATGTATATATCAATATAAAGTAGGATCTCTAAGTACTGACTAATACAAAAGGGCTCAAAAATTCTAGTGTTACGCATTCACTCCTACCACTCACACAAACACATTGATAAGTAGTTAGTCAATTAAAATTGTAACTATATTTAAGTAGCTTTTCATGAGAAGTCATGGTATTCACAAAGATAGGTAAGATTTATTAAACTACACACTATTTTTATAAATTTTCATTAACATGAACCTAGCCTTTTGACATGAAGGCAAACATTTGTGACGAATGTCCCTCGATTACTCAACTACGTCATGTTTTTACTAAGTAGCTTAGTTTGAATGTCATTATAGCCTTTTGACACGAAGGCAAAAATTTGTGATGAATGCCCCCCTGGTTACTCAGCTATATCACATTCTCAACTAGCTACTAGCTCTATTCATAAACCGATTTGTTTTAAAAATGGCCAGTAGGATAGTTATTTATTAAATAAAAAGAAACACTTTTTTAAAATATATTTTCTTGCATCCCTCATTTCTTTAGCTAATCATTCTTATGAAAAGATCCTAATAATGTTACTTATTTGATTGACCTAAATTATAAATGAATGTGTCAAATTCCTAGGGTGAACGAGCTAACATCATTTCCTAATTAACATGCATATTTAACTAAAGAAATCTAGGACATTAATTTCACAAGCTAATAAATCTTAGCATTCTAAAAGACTACGTTAAAAGCTAAACCGATTCTATTAAGTCTTAGCCATTGACACATTCATAAGAGTCGCATCATTCAAACCTAAACAAAACTAACATATAATATGTAAAATTAACACCCAAAATAAGAACATACAATGCACACAACCCTCCCCATACTTGGACAACGCATTTTCCTTAATGTGAGGAAAACAAACAAAAAATAAAAGTTGGTAAATAAAACACAGTAAGAAAAAAACACGAAAAAAATAAGAGATAAGGGTTAGAGTATAAAACGCCTCATGGTGATTGAGGTAGTGATGGTGTTGTCTAAAATCAATTTTTCTTGACTCTCTGGATTGATTTCCTATCTTATAATTGCTTTAAAAAGAATAAGAGAAATAGTAAGAGAAACCATTCGAAATCATTACAAACTTATTTTTGGAATTTAAAACAAATCTAACTACCCAAAAATTTCAATATAACTGCCAAACGTGCTAATTTATGGTCATTAACATAACCTTACATCTTTCAAACTTATCCGGGATCAATTATGAGTTGCTTTCTTCCACTAGTGTTGCCTAATTTTAGCTTCGTAGCGTATAAATAAGGTAGAAATTATAAGATAATCAGAAGGAAAATATTGATAAAATTAAGAAAACAAATTAAGTCCAGTAATGTCATTTTTACTAACAAACTGTTAATAAGATAGGGAATAACAAAACTCCCTGAATCTTCTATTAAACCCAGCATTTTGTCCTATAAGAGGGTGAGTTTTTCTTGTTCTTCCTCATTCACCCTCGTTTCCTCTTATTCTTTCATTCCATGAACATAAACTTTCGTATCTTCTTCAACCTCTATGTCATGTATCTTCTGCTCTTCGTTTTCTTCCTCTTTAGCTTAACAGAGACTTCCTTATATGCTTTAAACTCAATCTTCGTTGTCTTCTGTTCTTCTTCCTCTTGCTTCTTTAAAGATTCGACTTCATCAATTCTTATAAATGAGCTACCCTCCTTCAGATTCTTTAATACCTTATTCATGTTGAATTTCACTTGTTCATCTCCAATTCAAAGGATAAGGTTGTCTTTATGGACATCTACCAAACCTTTTTCGATGGTCAAAAATGGCATATCAAGAATTAGCAGACAGTTTTGATCCTCTTCAAAATCTAGCATAACAAAATCCACACGAATGATAAACTTTTCCACTTTTACACGTACATCCTCCACCATGCCATACAGTTTCTTTATCAACTAATCTTCCAATTAAATATGCATAGATATTGGCCTCACATCTCTTAGCCCCAGTTTCTTAAAATTGACAAAGCTATAAGGTTTATACTTGTGCCTAAGTCGCATAAACATTTTGAAATCTTTAAATTACAAACTACACAGGGTATTGTAAAGCTCTTTGGATCTATCAACTATGAGGGCATATGGTTAGTAAGTAAGGAGCTAGAGGTTTCTGTCATGGCTATCGTTTGATTATCATCCCAAGTGCATTTGGTAGATAATATGTCATTAAGGAACTTTGCGTACTTGGGCCTGCATTTCAACACTTCTGCAAATGATAAGTAAATTTTCCATTTCTTTAGCTTTTCCATGAACTTTGTAAATGGTACATCTAATTCGTTCTTCTGAAGTCTTTGTGGGAATGGTATTTTTGGTGTGTAAGGTAGAGGAGTAATATATGAAGGTTCTTCATTCTTGTCTTCATCCTTTTTCTTCTTCTCTTGATCTTCTACAAAGTGGGTCTTAGCTTGTCTTTTCAATGATTCTTCTAACTCTTTCCCACTCCTAAGTCTTACATTGCTCTCTTGGGTTTACTTCTATATTGCTTAGAAAATTTTCCATACTTTTCTTACAAAATTCCCTGTAAAGCTAGCTCATTTGAAACTTTAAATTATGAATAAAAGAGGCATGATCTTTCGTTACTTGCTCAAACTTTCCTTCTAGTCTCTTCTAGGCCTCTTCCATGTTTATGAGCTTGTCCATAATCTTGTCCAGTTTAGAATCCCATGAACTGGACTCATCTTGTTGAAATCCTGGCAAGCCATGAATTCCCATTTAAGTTTTTGCATTATTAGACCAAAAGAAATTTGGGTGGTTCTACCACCCTAGATTGTAAGGGTTTCAATAAGGATGATTACTTGCTCGACCAAATTGTGCCTCATTGAAGTTCACAAGGCTCCTTTGCTCCTTATGATGTATTTCCTTCATCATCATTCTTTCTATCTCTTCTTTGCATTTAACTTTTCAGATTCCTCATTGTTTCCTTGTGATGTCCAGATTGATGTGTCTTCTACTTTATGCCCAAACTCTCTCTATTTTTTATGTGATTGGGTACTAAAATCACAAGAAAGGATAATAACTCCTTAAAATAAAGAATTAAAAAGGTCCTAAACTAATTCCTCCGTAACGTTGCCAAAAGCTTTTTTAGCAAGTTTTAATCTTATAAAACCCTCAATATTCCACAAGCACACAGGTTGTAGCGTAATATATGAGGTGTCGATCCCATGAGGAATTAGTGAACTAATTGAATCCTAATTTGTATATGGCCTAAAAATGTAAATAAAATGAAAATAAAAACTAAACAGAAAAGTAAAAAATCGAATATGGAGTGATTGAAATGAGAATTCTAACTTAATGAAAGAAATCAAATTTGATCACCACCAATTGACAATTGAAATTCAAACAAGAAAGACTAGCAAATTATGAGAAAGGGGATTTATCCCATCATTAATGCTAACTTAGTCGCTTTTTTGTTAATGTGTTGTCGGTCCTATACATTCGAAGGGTGGATTAGTCGCTCTCGAGTTGTAATCACTAATCCCTAAATCATAAACCTTAATTAAATTAAGTTACTGAACATGTAATCTCTCGATTAACAAAACAACCCACGTCCTAATTAGTTCTTAAGCATTCCAATAAATAACCTGATCCTCATATGAGATCTCGTGTTGTATAATTACCAATTTGATTATTTACATGGTTTATTAGACTATTTAACTCTCATTAACCAACCTAATAATTTTACATTCAGTTTACTCTTTCATTTTATTACCGAAGCATGCAATTACAACAAATAATCACAACACCCAACATTATTAACAACAAAAGCAACTAGATGAACATTAAATCAAGTATAAATCCCTAAAAGAAGTTAGAACATCCTTAAACCAAGATTCATCATCATCAATTCCATCCCATACATTAAATGAATGAAGTAAAAGATGAAAATAAGAAAAGATAAATTGGAGGATTGAAGGTTGAAGCAACAACTAAAGCTCCACCTTCTCTCCCCTCTTCTCTCTCTTCCTTCTTCCTCTTGCTTAGCTTTTCCCAAAGTGGCAAATGGAGACTCTCTTTTTCTTAGGTCATTTTTATGATCTTATGTAGTCCTTTACTAATTGATGTAAAAATTCAGTTTTACCCAGCCCAAAAGATCGAAATAACCCACAAAAAATTAAGTTTGAGAGGCCTTTCCATGCCTATCCTTGTGTAACCCACGATTATGGCCTACTGAAATAGCTTATATCGTAATCTTGACCTACTAAAGGGGCCTCTATCACGATTGTAGCCCTGGGTCCTCCATTGGACTTCTTTCAAATCTTCTTCGTTCTTCAATATCTGATCTCAAACACTAACAAACACATCAAAGTACTTTAAACACTCAAAATTAAAGCTCAATAGCGTGCTCTTACATAACACTCAAAACACAAATATCTAACCAACTAACACAATTCTAAACCTAAACAATCCTGAATCAATTAATTAACAACTAAAAACATACTAAAAAGCTTATTAAAACATCATACAACCTAGAACTATCAACTAATAAACACCTAAAAATTTGAATAAAACTTTGTGTAAGGTACTAAAAATTGATTTAAATTAAAATAAATAATTGAAATTGAAATAACTAATAAAACTAAATAAGTAATTAAGCTGCCAACAAAACAAGGTTTATTAAAGTTAGAGACCTAGGAATTATTTTATCATTGTTTTGTTTTCCCTTTATCTTATTGATCCAATTATGCTCTATCTTAGATATCATAAGGTTTTGGTTACCCTCTCTCAAGACCTAATCAAGTAATTCTAATTGAATTCGATAATCATAGAATTGTAATCTCTCAATTCATAAAACTATTCCTAACTTATTTAATTATAATTGAAGCAATCCTAAGAATAATTAATTTCACAATTAAGATCTCTCTTCAATTGTTAATTAATCTAATAATTGCAGGCCTATTAAGCTACCCACTCTCATTGCGCACCTTAACACAAGACTTGATTCACACTCTCAATTTATTACCAACTATAAGTATAACAATTATCACAAACCTTCACAGATGTAATGAATATCATGAATAAAGTTCAACAAAATAATTCAAGAATAATCCTTAATATTGATTTATAAACCCATAATCATATTAAACATCTTAGAAATATAAATTCACATTCAAGACAATAATCATGTGTTACTGCGATTTTTGTTGATGATCTTTTCTTATGCTCTAAAGTTGATTGTAATTCTATCACATCTCTTAAAATTGCCCTTCCCTGCTCTCTATCTCATCTGGTATTTCTATGAACTATAATAAAAATTCTCTCCCCATAACTTCTACCCTTACTTTTGTTTTTGGTTTCAAGATTTAGTAGCTTCCTGTATGCTATCTAAGAATGCCTATATCATTTGTGAACCCTCCTTTAGTGAATACAAATTCCTAATAAGAAAAACTCATAGAATAAATTGTTGGTGTCACATGGAACTCTATCATAACTCTTCAACTCAATTATCTCGTTCATAGCACTTTATTGTGAATCCCAATTAGTTATTCCTAAATATAACACTAAGGGAATAGACAAAATATTTAGAGACTTCCTGTTGTGTAGATATAGATTGGAATTCAAAGCAGGAAAAATTAAATGGGTAGAAACTTGCTTACCTTAGAAGTAAAGGGGTCTGGGTACCAAAAATACTAGATTAATGAATCTATTTATGCTTGCCAAGAAGGTTTGGAGATTGATTCAAGATAAATCCTTTTGACACCTCCTTATTCCTAAAAATTCATCAGCCTTGGTGAAGCACATTAGAAAGACTATAAAAAAACTAAGCCTCACTGTATCTATCAAACAGGCAATGGCAAAAGTTTTAACTTCTAAGCTAATCCCTAAATTAATAAAGAGCCTCTTCATTCAATCCCTGATCTTTAATTCTTAAAAAATCATATGAATAGAAGTGAAAATGTAGCTTAGGGGATAATAACACTGAAGCAAAATTATAATGGTAATAGCTCCTCGATTCTAATCTAATCAATATCTAATTTCATAATAACAGGGCAAGTAGAAAAAATCTTATAGAGATTAGCTCAGTCTAGTCATTTCTCTACACGTTCAGCTAAACTAGTCTACAAATTATAGCACCCCTAAGTTCCTTGGCACCATATGGAATGGTGAAAGAACCACAATCCTAGACATGCACACACTCTTTAGAAAGAATCTGAAATTAAGCTGGCTATTATGGACAGGATAGGTAAATATTTGTAAATCCAAAATTGGTGTTCCTTGTGTAAGGCTCAAGATGAATATCATAATCCTTTGCGCTTCTCTTGCTCCTATTCAAGCATAATATGGAAATGTATAATGGCACATATAGTATAAATGACCCTTTGATTTTTTATTATGATATCACAGTATGGTGTACTCAAATCAAGAATATGTATGAAGGGGATCGATTATTATTTTTCATAGCCACTACATAAAAAGTTGTTTGCATTTGGAGTGATAAAAGCATCAGAACCTTCAAATCCATTTCCAGTTCTCCATAGGACCTATTAAGGATCACTTTCAATAATATCTAATGCACTTTTAGTTATAAAAAGACAAACCAAAATTCAGTAACAAAATCCTTATGTAATGAAACATCACTTGACCCATTTTAATGAAAATCTTATCTTGGTAATTGATTTTTTAGTTATATTTTGATCAATTTCCCTTATAATAGTTAGTCCTAAGGATGTTTGACCTTGTTTTATTTCCAAGCTATTCTATGCTAGTGTTTTTAGAAAATTGTATTTCCATTTATTTCATTCAATGAATTACCTTTTATTAAAAATTAATTATAAATAGAATAAAGATAATGATAAATTTATGATGTCAAACTATGATAGGAATTAGAAATAACAAAGAATAAGGATAGGAAAATTACATCATAATAAGATAATTCATAATCACATAATAAAATGTTTTATAATAATTGTTAAGATAAAAAAGCTCAAATTGGTTCTTGAATTTAAACTAGGTGCACATTGATCCTCAAACTCACATTTTTTCCAAATTAAACTTAAACTTCTTCAAACTTTCTCTTCAGACGTCATTACATTAACACACATCATTTACAGTACATATTAGGCTTGTGTGGTGTTAGATTCATTAAAATGGAAAAAAGCAAGGGTAGTTTAGTATTTTTAATATCTAAAAGACAAAGGGATATCTCTGTTATTCCTCCTTCATTGTTTTCTTTCTCATGTCTCAATACACAAAAATAGTTGTTAAATATGAGCTACATTTGGAAGATGGAACCATAATAACCATTTAAGACCTTTAAACAAAGCCAAAAGAAATACTTTAAGTTCCTCCACCATATCCTCCACTAACTTTACTAAAGGTTGCCTAACACCAAAACCTTAAAGGATTGCAAATATTAAACTAACAAAGACATATTAAAAGATAGATAATATATACTAATGTGGAGTATAAAATAAATTCATTTTCATTTATTCCAATAAGTAATGGATATTAAACAAAAAAATTAAACTAGATGGTTTGACTAAAATTTTATAATTATAAGCTTAAACTTTAACTCTATATTAGCATAATAGATTAGGGATTTAACTGAATGGAATTAACTGCTACCACTATATTTTAATTATGGAATGCTATCTTTAAAGATATTGACATAGAAAACAATGAAAGAGGGATGAAGGAGAGATCCCTTCATTTGTTTAGCTATTAAAATGCTATGATAGAATAAATTATGTACCAGAAATGTTAAATGCCAATGAATAAAGGGTATAAAAAGAAACTTTAAAGAATTTTAAAGTTAATTTGGCAAAAATGGAAGTTTGAGTTCCGATCTACTTTGAGCATCAAAGTTAAAGGATCAATTTCAGCTTATTTTCCTAATCTTTATTCAACAATGTGTAAATCTAGCAATATGTACAAATGTAGTTTATAATAAAATAAGGTAAGAGATCCTAATGTAATATAACTATAATGATTTGAGTTATGACATTTTATTTAGTCATACATCATAAATTTTTTCTTTATGAGTATGTATGTTCAGAAATATAATTGTTCCTAACAGTTTAGAACAATCTAAGTTAAGGTAACTTCATATCTAGGATCATTTGTTTAAATTTTAGTTTATTTAACTTGGGTTACTAATTTACTAATTATTTATTGGAAATTTTTGAATACTATTTAATAACAAATTATCATGAGCAAAGTACAAGGTAAGAATTAGGTAATTAGCGAGCTAACCAAGAAGAACTAGACTAACAAAGGATAACCACTATGAACTAACTATATAAAAGATAGGCTAAGATTTAAGAAGAGACCAATCCAATTCTTGATTTAAATACAAGAGTGAGAGGAATTGGAAATTATATGTTGGATTCCGTTTCCGGAACCCAACTCTCTTGCGAAAATCATGAAACGTGAGCGTGCATATGACCTTGAATTTTTTTTCTTTCTTTTCATAATATCCCAAAAATCTTGCTCACCATTTGTTCAAAAGCGTGCTCATACAAAACAGTCACCATGCTTGAACTCAAATCGTCTGCTTGTGAACAGGATTTGGAATTCTTTACATCTGAATTTCAATTTGACTTCTTCATAGAAATCATAGCTCTGTGTCTCTTGTTTGTTTTGGATCAAGAATAAACTCAATCGGAGTTCTATAGCTCAAGATATCATCAAAATACCAAAATGTGCTCATATCTCAAACATGCTCTCTCAACTGACCTCTCAATAGTTCTAATGCAAACTCTCTCAATTCAACTCCAAATGATACAAATTTTCATGGAGAGATAGCTACATGTCTTAGGAATCTATTTGTCGAAAAATCACCTCAATTGGAGGTCGGATGAGGGAGTTATGCTCACAAGAGTATACCATGTTCATATCCCAAATCGATTTGAGCCTCTCTTAGCGCGAATGCTATAACTTTCACTAAAAATATCGGATTGAGTTCGTTCTTAGACCATTATATAGTAGACTTCAAGAGCTACAACTTTCATGAAGATCACAGTACCTGATTTGGCCTCTAACAGTGTCAAATATCACAATCTTTCCCATGCATGTCGGTTTAACGGACATGTATCGGGCAAACTGCACCATTTCACCCGAGAAGGTCCGTTAAACGGACTCCCATGTCCATTTAACGGACATGGGCGAGGCAAGGGGTCCTTTTTGACTTGAGAAGGTCCGTTAAACAGACTTCCATGTCCGTTTAACGGACATGGGGCTTCCCCAAAGCCCTCCAAACCCTCTTTCATGCTTCCTACAAACATCCTAACATCATATACACTTATAAACTTCATAATTTTCACTTCTTATCATGCAAAATTACTTCATAACCATTCAAACATCAAATTAATCTCATTAATCTCTCAAATCTTGTCTCAAAGGATTCATCAAAACCATAATTTCTCATCATACATCAAAGCTATCATGTTCATACACTCTATGAAGCATCATAACTTGTATCAATCATATGTATTAACTCCGACATCCAAAAATTACAAACTTTATAGCGTCGGAAAGCTAAAAGGATCATCTATGGCTTATGTGAAGACAATTTTTGTTAATTCTTTCTAAATTGTTGCAGATTTTTCCTTGAAAGTCAGACATCAATCTCATTCTTATGAAAACTCGAAATTGTCCCAATTTCACTTCCTTAGCTAAAGCAACATCATTCTTATCCATTCAATTACCAATCCTTCTTTTCCATAACATTTCAATTACATATATATCAATTCGTATGCAAAGTTCATTAACTCACATGGATTGCTTCTTCAATTATATTTAATTTCTACTGAACATCATTCATACATAATTTCTCATTCCAAAACTCTCAATCGTCCATTCTTAAATCTCAATTCATTTGACTTGTTGCATTTAACCACATTTCATCATCCAAAATTCCTATGTGCCCTTTGCCCATAATATTTCACTGATGTGCATTTATATATACACACACATACCAATCATTCATGCTCAATACTCGTCATAGTCATCTACATACAAATTAACATTTCAAACTATACACAAATTCCATCTTTCATCTACATCATAAATAAGATTTTACAACTTCAATGGCATAACCAATCCACAATACAATCTCAATATTAAAATCCAATATACAAAATAAGCAAAACCACAAAATTTCTCAAAATAAATATGAAGGCTTGGTTTACAACAATTATCCCAAGCGAAACAAATCATGTAAATTCGGATCGACGTCTTGACACTTTCACTTGATTTCTTGTTCAATACCTAGAGGTGGGGAAAGAGAGGGGGGTGAGCTCGAAAGCTTGTGGGTAACATGCTTATAACGGATAACAAGCAAAACCATTTAAAAAGTTCATTTCCATTGAACATTTTCATAAACATGGTCATTCTATTTTAAATTCACATAACGCTTATTCCTTGGAATCCTCAACCAAATTATAATATTGCAAATCATGAATGCATCAACTTGTGGACATATCATAAACACATCAAAATGGTTGGGATGGTCCATAAACAGAACGAGCTAGCACACTTCCCAAAAAGGATCCTGTGTAGTCGTGAACACGTGAACATGAGGGAGTCCATAAAGGAGCTCCATGCCACTAGCGAGCAGGTCAACGTGCACGTGACTTAACTTGGGGACCACCACAGACCCACATAATCATGCATTTCACAACTTGAAACGGAGTGCCCAAAGGCACATTTCATAAACTTAATTTTCATAAGCATGCAATATTTCAAACACATTGCCATCATCCATTCACAATTTGTCAACAAAATTCACATAGCAACTCATCAAATCATTCAAAAGCATTGAATGCAAAAAATTTAGCAATTTCTCACATCAATGAAAAACAATAAAAACAACCTTTTCGAAGCCATTGAAAACATTTTATTTTCTTGATTTTTGAAAACACATCAAGGGCTCATTACTCAAAATATAAGCATACAACCCACCTTGATTCCTTGCTTGTACTTTGTCCCAAGCATCAATTCTCCAAATCCTCACTCAAATCCCTAATTCAAGACAAAAATCCCTAATTTAAAACCATCCCAAATTTACCATTAATTGGGCATAATCACTAAAATTAACTATACAAAACCCAAATCTATCATATTTCCAAGCTATCTAAATCAAGACATTTCTAAAATTCCAGAATCACAAAAATGGCATAAACCTTAATAAACTCCAATCTAACCTATCTATAGTTCCTATAGGTTAGAAAACTCCAATATTAAGCATAGAACCCAAAACCCCTTTCAAATACTACCATCTTCTTCTTCCTCCAACCATTTCTCTCTCTAGGTTTTCTCCATCACAACAAAACCACAACCTATTTCCTCCTACTAAAGCAAGACAAAGATGAAAACTAACCTTAAAAGGTTGAATCTTCTCTTCTTTCTTCTTCTTCTTCTTTCTTTCTCCCATGAACTCTCTCATTCTTCTCTTCACCGAACGTGCTTCTCTCCTCTTCTTTCCTATTTTTGTTTCTTTCCTTCTCATTTTCGTGTATCCATCTCCCACTTAAACGAAAGCCTACTTACATGCCTTTAATGAAATGCAAAAGACCATTAAGCCCTTCCTTAATTAAAAGCCTTAAGCTTAAGTCCTTAAGTTTCCTTCCAAAATTGCCCCTAACATTCATTTGAAAATATACTTACTTTAGGACATTTTTCTAACCTTCAAAATGAAGGAATTTACCAAAACTTCCTTCTAGAGAAATGTTCCTCATTGTCTTAATTTCATAATGCCACCAATATCATTAAATTTTGTGCACTATACCAAGAGTTATAGTCCAAACACCTCGGACTGTCATTATGCTAACACATTTTCCAGCACTTTACTTCTATCCAAAAATTGACATTCTTAGAGGTTGACTTAAAATTCACTTTCTTCAGAAAAATTGTAGCCTTATCTTTCTAGTTTAATCCAAATGAAGAATCACTTCATTTGGATAACTAGAACAAAAATTATGGCCCAAATACTTTCAGCTCTTACTAATCCAAGACTGAACACTAAATTCAACTTTAATTCAGAAATTGAACATCTTAGAGGCTAAATAGAAATTCAGTTCCTTCATAAGACTTGTGGCCCCATGTCTCTATTTTATTTTGCCTCAAGAAACAACTCAATCGGATCTCCACAGATCAAGAATTTCTCAAAATACTGAACCATATTTAGAAAATTTTCAACTCACTTTGATTAAATCAATCTCTTTTAATTTCATTTCAATCTCATAATTTTTTTCTCTTATTTACACATAGCTAATTGCCAATAGTTCCTCGTTTAATAGTCCTAGCTTACAGAAAGGTTTGGGTCCAATAGTTCTCCCTCTCTTAAAAGAATTTCGTCCTTGAAATTCTTACCTAAGTGATCAAACAAATAACTGATTCACGCGAATAGTTTCTTCCAAATGACCATAGTCAGTTGACTCTCTTGGTCTTTTCGTCACTTATTTCTTCATTCTCTTGCTTAAATAATTCCTGAATATATATATATATTTCAGATCGCTTACCATTTTTCACTCTTTGCATCGATAGCAAAAATATCAAATCATATCTATATTTCTTAGCATAATCTCATATAACACATTATGGATCTGTGACATATATGTCTCTATCAGTCATCTCATCTTTCAAATATCCCTCACATTACATCTTACGCATGTATATTCTCCATGGATTCAAACTTATAGATGTAAAATCATCACATCATTCACATATTAAACATGTAGCAATTTCTTAATGCATGCAAGGCAAAATTGATGCAACAATTATGATGCAATTTAAAACATTAAATTTTCTTAATGTAAAGAAAGAAAACATGGCTTATTTAATCTATTATAAATAAGTACCCACTTAGGTTTCGATTTCGTCTTCTTAAGACCATAAGAATTTCTGCTTTCATGAAATTCTACTTGTACACTTTAATCTCATCGTTCCACTTGTCCCCCTATTTTTCCTCAAACAATCCATAATCATAAATTCACATCTTTATCACATTCAGGGATAAACACCACAGTATAATACGCTCCAATATTTAATTCTACTAATACCAATGCGTTGACTCATTATCTTTCATATTTACCCATATACTGTTTCTTTTTTCCATTTATCCGATGATAGAATATCATTACTCACTAATTCGATCACCTCAAACTCTTAACACATGCGCCCATGTAAGATCTCAATTCCGGCGCTCTGATACCACAAATGTTGGATCTTGTTTCCGAAACCCAACCCTCCTACAGTCTCATACATCTATTGGACCCAACTGGATTCCGAAGCCTAACCTCTTGCGAAAACATGAAGCACGAGTGTGCATATTACCTTGAAGGGTTATTGCATTAGACCCTCATATATATTTTTTTCAATGAACCTTATTAGACATTGTCTGTTCATCTTCATGATCGTAACATCCCAAAATTTCACTCACAATTTGTTCAATGGTGTGCCCTAAACAAAACAGTCACCATACTTGAACTCATTTCTCCTATTTGCGAACAAAAATTGGAAATCTTCAAATCTTATTTTCAATTTGACTTCTTCATAGAAATCTTAGCTATAAGTCTCTTGTTTAATTTTGATTAAGAATCAACTCAATCGGAGTTCTATAGCTCAAGATATCATCAAAATACTAAAATGTGCTCATATCTCAAACATGCTCTCCTATCTGACCTCTCACTTATTTTAATGGAAACTCTCTAATTCAACTCCAACTGATACAAATTTCCATGGAGAGATACATACATGTCTTAGGAATCCATTTCTTCAAGAATCACTTCAATTGGAGGTCGGATGAGGGAGTTATGATCAAAAGAATTCAACCTATTCAAAACCTAAATCGATTTGAACCTCTCTTGGCGCGAATTCCATAACTTTCACTACAAATATCGGATTGCCTTTGTTCTTGGACCATTAGATAGTAGACTTCAAGAGCTAAAACTTTCATGAAGACCACAAAACCTGATTCAGCCTCTAACAGTGTCAAAAATCACAATCTTTCCCGTGCATCTCCGTTAAACGGACATGTATCGGGCAAACTGCACCATTTCACTCGAGAAGGTCCGTTAAACGGACTCCCGTGTCCGTTTAATGGACATAGATTGCTCAAGGGGTCCTTTTTGACCCAAGAAGGTCCGTTAAATGGACTCTAAGTCCGTTAAACGGACATGGGGCTTCCCAAAACCCCTCCAAACCTTCTTTCATGCTTCCTACAACCATCCTAACATCATAAACACTTATAATCTTCACAAATTCAC
>JANZLH020000145.1:581055-592561 GCA_026770325.2 Erythroxylum fimbriatum
GGTTTGAATTGTTGATAGTTCATTATGATGAATGTCATTATGATGAAATCATTGAATTGTGTTGATGACATGTTATGTATGGACAAATGCTTGACATTTTGCTATTATTGCTATGCCATTGAATTTGTGTTATGGCATTTTGGACAAAGTAAAGTTAATGAATTGTGATGAATGGTGACCATGTCATACCTTAAAAAGGGTTATGACATTTTGAATCAAATATAAGCATGATAATGTATGCCTTTGTATGATGGCATTGTGATAAAATGGTGAATTGAGCATAATGATGCTATGCCTTGCATTTGGCATTTCGATAAAATGGAAAGAATGATTTAATTGAGCATATAATGTGGTTATGTGTTTGTGTGGGCGAGAGTGGAACCGTTTCGAGTCACGTGCACGTTGACGCCAAAGCCTTCTCCCGGCTGCCCGCTTGTGGCCCATGAGATCCGAAATGGACTCATTTCGTTCACGATGCAAACTTCGGTTTCATCGTTTTGTTCACGGAACCCTCGAGCCGTTTTGATTGTGCATTGCATTTGTTGTGCTAAATTATGTTTGAATGTTATGGCATCTAATATGTGATGATGTTCTGAATTATGAAATGTGTTATAAAATGTAAATGTGAATTTCATTATGATGTTTATGCCTATATGCATGTGATTTGTATCTATATGTGTATGGTTGGTTGTGTGGCTCTAAAGCCAATGGCTATAAATGGTTTAGCCACTGAGCTGTCAAGCTCAACCCATTTTTCCCCCTCCTCAGGTGCAGAATGAGAAGACTTAACGATCCTTGCAAGACATTTGGACGAGCCTCGAGATAGATAGCTTTTCTATAACTATTGTACTAAAACAAAAGTAATTATAAATATTATTTCCTAAAACAAAAATCTCAAAGGAAATTGTTTTTCTTAATTGGATATTATACTTAGGCTTTTTAAAATGCTAAGTCAAGTTAATTGAATAGAAAAAAAATTAAGTCCTTATTTACTTTATACATAGATTTTAATGAGTGAAAAGTCTATAAGTTTTAATAGTCCGAGCAAAAGCACAAGGAGTCTTTGTATTCCATTGTACCATGAAAAAACAAAACATTTTTTCATTGTTGATTATCAATTAAATTTATGCATGTGATTTCCAAACTTCAGATTAAGAATTTCGAATTAAATTTGACTTAATATTAGTTATAATTTATTATCTTTTAAGAACATAAAATTAAAATTTTAATTAAAAATAAAATGATTAGAATATCAAAATATTGGTTTTGATTAATAGAATTTACTAATTTATTTATTTTGAGAATATGGAACATTCTCATAAAAATAACGCGATAAGCCTTCTCGCAATCATTTTGATCTCATTTGTTCTTTTGAGTGGAATGAGTAGGCAATGCAAAATGAAAAGCGAGCAGAATCAATCATATAAGTTTCATTCCTGTTTCGATGGCTTCACCAGAGAACACAGCTAGCGATAAGGTCATGATTACTGCTGCTCTATACTCCTCTTTCGTAGCTCTCCAATGGTTTCTTGGTTCAGCACATTCTGTCAAGAACTTGTAACAATTAATTAAAAAGAGATATGATTGCCGTAAACGGCGGAAAGTGGGGATTGTCTTGTCATAATGGAACATATGATTACAGGGTTCATTTATGCCAACAAAAATATTAAAATTACTTGCTCAGACAAGCGGCTCGTCCCCAGTAGATAAAGGGAAGAGACAGATCTATCATAGGGGAGTGATAGATATTCTGTCCTTACGCACTTGGATAGCCACTTTCTATGACACGGGCTCTCTCTCTCTCTTATGGTTCAATGAATCATTTTAATTTGATAAATCCATCATTATTCTATTCATCATTGGGTCATTTCCCTGTCAATCTACTTTCCACATTATATGTTCAGATGGCATCGAAATTATGGCGTTAAAAGCTTTAGGGTTGTTGTATTGGAGTAACCGGCCGTCTTGTCCCTTGATAGGGTTTTATTAAGCTCCCTCTCCGGTCCAAATGAAGCATTCTTTCTTATTTTTCAATTTTTTTAATTCCAATTAGTTGGCCTCTAATATAATTAAGGGAACTTTTCACAAGGTGTATAACCAAAAAACTTTAAGATTCTTTTTCTATTAAACTATAATAAGACATTATTTTAATTGTAAGTTGATTAAAACTCTAGTATACATAAGTTAATCTTAATTAATATTTATTTATTAATTTTTTTATCTTCATTTGATTTTATATGTGTGACTTATTATCATTTCTGCTCATATAAGATAATTTTGTTAAATTTTAAATGTAATATGATGTTATTCCTAAGTTGTGTGATTTTAATATTGGTAATGAAGTTGTTAGATTGAATGTCAAGCATATGGGGTTTCATACCAAACCTTATTGGTTCTTTAATGTTGTACCTTTTCAAAGTGATTTACATTGTTAAAAAGTGTGTTCTTCTATTTTTATTTTATATGGAGTATGAAGGCAATGGAAGATAAACAATTCAAACTTTAACAAATTTAAACTCTAAAGGAGAGAGAGTTAAACACTTACAATATAGATAAGAATTTGTTAGGTTTAGATAAATATGTGAGATGGATGATGACTTTAGACATAAAAATGTTACTAATCTCATTTTAGTGTTCTTGAGTTTAAGTTTAGATAGTTTGAGATATATACATCTAAATTAAAGTTGTTTAAGATTAGTTAATTTGTTAAAGGGACACGAATAATATAATCTTGATATTCCTATTCTAGTTTGAGAAAGTTTTTTGATAGATCTTACACATGAAACTGCATTTGATAACAAAGGTGATAATAATCTTAATAATATTATTAGTATAACTATTGCTGATGGTGTTATATTGATAAATAGTATATACTAAAATTGATAGATAAAAATAATAATATCAAATTTAGAGTCTAATCCCTAATAATAGTATTGGATTTAGGAGTTTTATGTACTAATAATAGTGTTGGACTTGGCATTACAAAACTTGTCACAAGTGTTAGACATGAAAATATGAACTAGATTGATTATAGTGAGTCTACTAGAGTTGTTGACATATAATTTTGCTCAAATCTTTATGTTCACCTTTCATTTTGTACCTAAAAGTTTTCTCATGGAATATAGGTTTTGTAATTAGTTTTGGGCATGGTTGGATTTTTAAGAAGGCATAATATTCACTTTTGGGTTTTGATAGATGGATATCTGACCATATTTTACCACCCATATTTGATGTATTTTCTTGATATTTTATACTTTTACCGTATTTGTGGTATTTAATTCGCTCTAAGTGTGTATACAGATAATAATTGCCTTTATGGATTTAAAGAAGAAGATTTTCAACAAATATGAAGGAATGCATCGTCGTGCATATGCCCGTACACTTTCTCGTGGCTGTGCACTTTCACAATATCCAAAGAATTTTGATTATGCATGATCTAATGCACCCAGAATCCTAAATTTTGTTATAAAGAGACATTTTGAGGTGTGAAAGAGAGAGCAGTCAGTAGGGAGTTGTAGAGCAGATGTGGGGAGGCAATTCTAGACGTGGAACTCATTCTCTAGGTGCAATTTTAGTTTAGAGAAGTGGAAAATACGAAGAAATCATCGAAAGATCTATCAAAATACAAGATCAAGCCTCTATATCGTAAGAACATTTGACAGAAGACAATCAGGGATATTAAGAATTGTGAACCCATTGTTTTCAATTCGTATTTCTGTTTATGTACGTTTGTTTTGGTATTTGATCATGTGTAGCTAAACGTCCAATTAGTATTTAGGTTAGATGAACTTTATATTAATACTTTGATATTATTTGATTCTTTTATTAATGTAATTAGTTATTTGATCTATTGTAATATGATTACACAATTTATTTATGTTCTAATAAACTGAGAATATTATATTATAATTTGATTTCATACGTAGAGATTGAGAAATCCTAGTATGAAGAGATCTACCATAATTAGGAGTTGATTGCAATCATAGAGATATGATGACATAAATCCTCTAGATTATGGTCAAACCTAAAAGAGGGACTCATAAATCGGTAACGCAATCCTATAAGATTTAACCTAAGTAATTTGGTTAGAGGCCTTAGGATTAGTTGTTAGTAGACTCAAGGTCCACTATTAGCATACCATATGAGTCTCCATGGTCTAATATATCAATAAAACAATTGCACGATAAAAGATCAATCTGTTAAAAGTTTAAGGGGATTTGAACCTAGATACTAATTTCTGATAATGATAGTTTTCTAAGTTACTTCCACTATCTCTGTGTTCATTATTGTTTCCTATTTTGTTTTATTTGCTTTAATTTTGGTTTTTTAATTAAAAGTAAAAAATCAATCCTTAGGCTAGATAATAGGGGAAGGGTAATTACTAGTATTCATCGTCTTCGTGGGATCGACCCATACTTGTCGGTACTAGCTATAACTATGTCGTGCACTTGCAGTTATTTCAATATTGACTATTACAAAATAGGTCAATCAAGTTTAGTTAATAAAATTTCAATTATTTTAGGTTAACATCAGTTTAATTCATGTTCAAGTTCAATATAAATCTATTTATTTTAAGTTTAGAGTTAGCTATATTGGATTAGAGACAAAATTTTAAAGGCATCCCATTATATTGAATTACTTTTAAAAAACCTTAATTTATGCCTATTTGCATCTAAGTATGCTTAATTACATCAAAGTAGTTTCAAATTATGCTTAATTGCACCAGTTAAGTTTAATTTAAGTCTAAATATGGTTGGAATACATCCAATTAGGTTTAGCTTCATTCAAGTACATTTATTTGCATCCTATTAACTTTGTTACGTATCCAATTGCACTTTGTTTGATCCATTTTAGGTTATTTTGCTCTCTATTAAGGATTAATAGTCCTTAACTAGATTTAATTAGATCTAATCTTGTCTAGGTAGTTTCAAATTTTTTCTATACAAATTCTATTAGATGCAATTAATATTATATTACATCATACTAAATTCAATTGCTTTTGATCTTAAACAATTTCATTATACTTTTCTTAAATTGTAGTTAAATAATTGATTATATTTAACTAAGGTTATTTAGTGACTAATTAACTGATAAATGCTAATCAAACTATATTTTTAAACCTATGTTTAATGCATTTTGTTTGTTATTTGAGAGTTTCTTATTATTTTTGGTACTTATCATGTTTCTATTGTGTTTTTAGGTTTTATTTTCCTTGATGGATACAAAGGAGAAGAATTAAGGCAAAATCGAGATAGAAAACTAAAAAATTGAAGATATTTTGGTGAGTGCTCGTGTAAGTCTACATGACCATGTTGTTACCCATGTGAGTTTATACGACTGTGTGGGTGCTTGTGTAGCTCTCTAGGATTGTGTTTCTTTGCAATTTCCAAAGATTAAAACGAGATTGAGGGACATAGTCATGCACACGGTTGTGTGAGCGATCGTGTCCACTAAAAAATCCCTAAATTTGAGTTATAAAAGGGTAAAATGAAGAGAAAATGGGGGGAAGTAAAAAAAGGGTCCATAAGAGGCTCAAACAACACATATTAAAGGCCTAAAATGATAGAAAAAACAAAGAACAAATACAGAAACATATTTGGGGTGGATTTTCATCAATATAAAGTTGATTTCATAAAGATTAAAGGGATCTCATCATGGTTCTTTTAGTTTTCTAATTTCCTATAGCCTTGATGTTATGATTATTAACTAAACATTTGTTAGTACTTAAATTACATAAACCAAGGGATAGACCTTGTAGTGATTTTATTTTAGCTTAATTCATTGTTTGGTTTCATTAAGATTCAATAATGTGTTTTTAATTATCCTTCAAGTAATATTGCTAGCGTATTATTTCATATATGATTTCATACAATTAAGATGGAGAAATCCTTTTGTATGAATAGATCTATCATAATTTAAAGGAGTTGGATGCAAACTTAGTGATAGGTCAATATAAATCTTCTGGATTAGAGTTCAAACCTAATAGTGAAATTCACAAATCGATTAATGCAATCTTAGGGGTTTTAACTAAAAAGAGATTTTAGTTAATCAATCGAGGATTAGTTTTTAATAGTCTTAGAAAAGATATTAACACAAGATAGAAATTTTCATGTCCAGTGAACCAAGGTTTACATTGAATAGTTCAATTATGATTGCATGAGAAGTCCTAGGAGATTTGAAATCTATGTACCACTATGTTTTGGATTGTTTCTTAGTTTAATTTTTTTTTCTAATTATTTAATTGTGATGATCTCTTTTAGTTTATTGTGTTAATTTTGCATTTGATTTATCCTAAAAACTATAATTTGTTAGGCTATATAATAGAAAGATAGTAAGTACTAATAATTTTAGTCCTTGTGGGATTGACCAGTACTTGCTAGTGCTAGCAATAACTAAAATATGTACTTGCAATTTAAAACATAAAATTACACATCAGGTTTTTGTTGCTATTGCAAAAGATTAGAATATTAGGAAAAATTTGCTTTTATTAGTCTAGCCATTATTGTTTTTATTACGTATTTATTTTCTTTCTTTTTATGTCATATGTTTATTTATATTTTGATTTTGTATCTATGGCCTACTTTTAGGGTTTGAGACTCACTATTATAGCTGCTAACTATAATGAAAGGATGGAGATAGAGAGGTTATTATTTCGTTGGGACTATGATATGCCATCACTTATGGTAGCTTTAATAGTTTGTAACAAGAGGCATGATGACTTGTATTCAAAAGCTCATCTAATATCTATGGTATTTTTTTTTACATTTTCAGGCGTGATCACCCTAATCAAGATTTTCAGACATCAAACTATATATGGGATTATCCGAAAAGGAGAACTGGCCTCAAGACACCCTATACGAGAATACTTACAATCTACAGGGGAGCAACCATTAAAACTTTACATGGAAGGATCATATTTTATCTAGATTTCTAGAACAATAGTAACAAGAGGAGTATCAACATCATCATCATGAAAGGCATTGCTTTATATGAGGTTGCCCTTTATAGATTTAAAGAGCAAGTTTTTTTATCCATATGCACTAATGTAACTTTGAGGGAACATGCAAATACTATAACTTTATAGATAGAAAAGGAGCTCGATGTTAAAGGCATAGATTAAGCTTCTATTTTATAAGAGAAACAAGAAGAGTTAGTAGAGAAGATAGAGGAAGAAGATATGGAGAAAATTTTTGTTTAAGAAGAGAAAGAAGAAGAGAGAGAAGAAGAAAAGGAAGAAGAAAAATAATAAGAGAAGAAAGATGAGATAGAGGAATATGAAAAGGAGAAGCCAAAAAAGGAGGCTATTGAGGAATTATCAGTAGTTGCCTTAAGTACAAAGGGCTCCCACTTCCCAGAAGACAAAATACTAAATTCTGTTAAAGATCTAGGGGTTTTATTGTTCCTTATTATATTGATAGCTTACATTAGTATATTTCCTTGATTATATTACTTTTATTTCTTTATTACTTGCAACATGTGGCCTATTTGCAAGCTAGTAAACTCATATGAGGGAAGTAAGCCATTTAATAGATCCACGTCAAAAAAGGGCGTGTTAAGAAGTCCAACTACAAGACTTATAAAAGAGTGTTGGCTAGGAGGTCATCCAATAACTAATTCTTTTTTTAATGACTAGTTTGTAAGATTTTCATTATTAGTTAGGTTATTTTTATATTTTTAATTTGATGGCCCTAACTTTGTATTTGAGATTTGATCAAGTTCCACAGGTTATGAAGGCAACATCACCCTTTGTTTTATAGTAGTGATA
This sequence comes from Erythroxylum fimbriatum, assembly GCA_026770325.2. Taxonomy (NCBI): domain Eukaryota; kingdom Viridiplantae; phylum Streptophyta; class Magnoliopsida; order Malpighiales; family Erythroxylaceae; genus Erythroxylum; species Erythroxylum fimbriatum. Next base: position 588,821 of record JANZLH020000145.1, read on the forward strand.
TGTTCTTAATTGATTATGAATTTATTCCATAACACTTAGTAATTATTGCTATGAAAATGCTTAAGATACTCAATTTGACTCATACGTAGTCTTAGGCACAATTCAGAAGGGAAAGAGTTAAAGTGAGTTGAAAGCACTATATTTGAGCCTTTTCGATGAATCACACTCACTTGTCTTCAAGGATCAAGAAGATGAAGATTAGATCAAGAAGAACAACAAAATACAAGAAAAATGAAGAACATGAAGAGCGAAGAGTTAAAGAGCATGCTTACGGCCATGCATGAAGTTGCAACGGCGTGAGACAACTTCTCATGCCCATGCAACACATCTCATAGCTGTAAGAGGCCATGCACGCCCGTGACACAATGCAACCTCAACTATTTTTGACCTAGTTTTTAGTATAAAGCAAAAGGTGTTGTGACATTCGAGGGTATGAAAAGTTTTTGATGTTTTCAGTTGGGAGAAGAGGAAGCTTTGGGAGAGAACGAAGAGGGAAACAAAAGCTCTCATCTGTGAGAGACCTATAGAGGGATAACTTCTCGACTGTAACATCCCATTACCATAGAGTATATACCTAAACATCCAGAGGACATTCAAGTACATATCCTATGAAAATGGTATGCTAGAGCAAACATAATCTCTTAAATGGCATCATAAAGAATATACAATACTTAAAAACCTTAACACTTCATTTCATTCATTAATAAAAGTTTACATTGTATTCATTGAAACAATATTTACAATCCTTTATACAAAAGTTCTACATGACAAAGAAACTGCAAAATACAATCTAAAAATCTTCTGATGTCAGTTGACAAACCTTTGAGCTATATCTTAATCTAAAATATTCCTCTAGAAAATCTTAGGAACTAGGTCTCCTGTCTCGTACCTAAAAGCCACGTTGCAATTTTTGATGAGTTTTGTAAACTCAATGAGTAAACCATCATCGATGATCTCACTTAGGTCAAATACACAAATATCACATAACCAACCATTTTCATAAACATTTTCCATCTCAATAAGACATAATGAATGACACACATTTCTTATACATTCTTTCAGAACATATACAACCCATCAATCACATTACCATGGAACCTCACTTTATCATCACAATTTCAGAAAAGGTTTCATAATCATATATTTCAAAATCACAAATATACAAATAGAGATGCATATAAGACTCCAGATTCGTTATTATTTGTTGTGACTGAGCGCCTTTTAGATACAGATACAGATACTAGCCCATTGGACTTAATCAGATACAGAAATCACAGAGCAAAGCTCTACGTGCATAATTATGAGCTTAAAGCTCTTTCAAACTAGTTACTCTGATCACAAAACCTTTACCTAATCATGCATTTTATGAAATGCATCAAATAACAGAATATGCCATGTATAGCATTCACATTTAATGAACAGACAGAATCTCATATTTATCAGACCTCAGTCTGGCATTCAACCTTCATTGAGTATACAGATATTATTCGAAATTCAGATGCAAACAGAACACTTTCAATACATTCCCGAATATCGAACTCCTCAGACCATTAAAATTTAGAATTCATTTACAATTCACAAACAATTCAATAATTGGAAGTTAAACAGAATAAATCAATCCTAAGAAGATCATCTAGGTTCACTCACAGTACGCTCCAATTAAGTTATTCCCTAGATGGTCCCGTAAAGTTTGAATGGCATCCGACTTGAGCAACTAAAATCATACAATTCACACATAATTTATATTACAAAGTTGATCAATCAGATACTTATTCATTTGTGCACATATATACATATGCATGTTCAATTCATGCTCAATGACTATTTCGGGTATGTTTCCTTTATTAACAAATCAACTCATGATCATTCATACTTCAAAACTCATATATGTCTAATTTGAACTTAGGTTTACACCTTAATAATACAAATTTATTCCAGGTTCATCACTCAATCATGCACTAAGGTTCATAGCTCAATACACTTGATTATTATAACATCATCAATTGATAATTACCAATCCTTTCTTAGTGAATTCAGATGAAAATTAAATTTGGTGGAGAGGAAGGAAAATGTGTTAGTAGCTTGTGGTTCAAATTTCTCGTTAATCGAAGGTCCAGAAAAGAAGTTATGGTCAAAAGAGTAAAGGGTTTTCAAAGCTGTCAAATAGCAGTGCACCTTCACAAGCACGATCGTGCACTTCCAATTGATAGCACGATCATGCAACCCTCTAATGTTCCCTTTCTGTCATCATGCACTACCTTTTATTCAAGCATCATTCCAGTTTTTCTTAAAACAAATTTTCGGGTCAATTTTCCATGGCTATTTTGACAAGGAAAATGAAGTAACTAGGCAATAAATTCTTATAAAAACATGTGACCATATGTCTTAAGTTTCTAATGCACTAAATTTCATACAATTTGGTTCAGTATTCTGCAATTTATACAAAAAATTGTTCAGGCTGTTAAAGACAAAATTTTGAAACTCTTAAAGACAAAATTAAAATTCTATTCCTGAATGAAAAATATATCCATGTGTTTCTATTTTAATATAAACTTAAAATTATCCCATTTTTATATTTATATATCAAGTTATGGCCAAAATACCCATGTATGTTCATTGAGAACGCTACAGCTAACATATTCTAGCAATTCTTCTTTCATTTTTCTATTTTTTTACACTTTATGCCAAAGATAAAACAACCTCTTTATAGCTCATCAATTATACCTTTATTAGGCCTGAATCATACTCCAATTCCTCATCAATAACCTCTCCTATTCTAGTTCAAAAATTATTCAGTTAACAACTCACAAATCCTACTCTTTCATGCATCAAAAACCAAACCAGAAACTTTTACATTATTATGCATATAGTTCTAGTTCTTTCTCAATTCAAGAACATTAAATTAACATCTTTCTTTAGCATAAATCCACCTTCATTATACTTTAAATCCAGACCTAATTCATCCATAAATCAATCTATATCCCACAGTTTTCGTTCCCTAAAAAAAGCATAAAACATCCAATTTCAGCTCAAAACTTCAGATTAACTAAGCCTCCATTCATGCATGATTCATCACGAACTCAAGGAGAAAATAGGTTGATTTTGGATAACAATATGAAGACTAGTTTGAATAAGCTTTTGGGCTATTTTGTGAGGAATTAAAATCTAACTTTTATGTAGTAATTTGAGCTAGGTTTAACCATAATTAAAAGAGAAGATGAATGCAATTTCGGTGGAGAAGGTGAAGAACAAAGGAGAAGACTACGGAACTTTCCTTCTTGTAACTTCCTTCACTAGGTGCTAGGTGTCTTAATTTGGACAAGGCATTTGTCTAAAGGCATGTATGCCATGTATCAACCTATTATGCTGCCATTTATCCACATTTTTAGTTGCCATATGTCACCAATTGATCAGTCCACATGTCTTATTAAAATTAGTCCACATGTCACACAATATTTGGTCTATTTTTCATTTAATTACTAGCCTATTTGTCACTGATTTAACTATGCCAAATGTCACTCAATTATAGGCTAAATCATCCAATTTTTTCATGTATCAATTTATCCTACCGCTTGGCATTTGTCCTAGTCCAAACGAACATTTAATCCATCAATTACCCAATCCATAACATTAATTCCAATTTTCTAATTGAAATCCAATCATACTTGTTGGACCCCAAACCTGTTTCTTTATTATATTAAGCATGATTAAAATTGTTTTGAGGTCTTGGTAAGATTATTT
>JANZLH020000145.1:601296-613355 GCA_026770325.2 Erythroxylum fimbriatum
CAGATTGTCGAGTAATAAACCATTAAGAGATGACAAAAATGAACACTAAAGAGAAGAAGGCAAAGTGAAGAAGGTAGAGAGAAGAAACCAATTTTGGGTGGGAAGAAGACAGAGAGAAGAAACCAAGGAAGAAACGCGCGGGGGATCAAAATGTTTTAACTAGACAAAAAAGCCAACGTCTTTTGCGACGTTTTATTTAACAAAACGTCGTGATATTTATTTTATGACGTTTTATTGGTAAAACGTCGCATAACATTTGGACTTTTTGTGACGTTTTTTAAACGTCGCAAAAAGTCTTTATAATATGTGATGTTTTATTAATAAAACGTCGCGGATTCTATTATTTTCTTGTAGTGTATTAGAATTTACTTACAGGGAGTTGGTGATAGCTGTAATAAAAACTAAAGTGGTGTAAATTTGTTTTAGGTATATAGTAGCCATGTAAAATTCTGTCCAACAAAATTCAACTTGAAAAAATAATAAAAACTAAAGTGGTACAAATTTGGTGTATGGATATAGTTGCCATGTAAAATTCTGTCCAATAGACTTTAACTTGAAAGAACCAGTTTTTTCAAAGCTAAGTAAGAGACCAAGAATAGAAAGTATGCAATCTAAAGAGGAGGAGGTTTATAGGAAGAAGCATAAAGAAAGAAAGAAAAATATAATTGACTATATATAAAAAATCCTATTAATTTAATTTTCTAAATAATATTTGATAAGTTCTTACTTGATTGTATCCGAATGCTTAATGATTAATGTTTATGTTGCATTTAAGATACTTAGTTTGATTTATATTTTAGCTCGGTACAAGATTGAGGAAAAAGAATCAAAATGAACTAAATTCACATTCTTGATGTAGTATATTGATGTTCAATCTTATTTGCCTTAGCGGTGTACAAGGAGATAAGTTAGAGTGAAAACAAGACAAAGAACGGAAGAATTGGAGTTACTATAGAGTTACACTTACACGCATGTGTGGAAATGTGTACACTCGTGTCTATGACTTACACGACCGTGTACGTTACTAAAAACGTGTGTGAACTTGAAGACACTATTTCAACCATATGGAAACATACATGCCGTTGCAAGTGAGTTACATAATCGTGTCTCTTACTCTTGTATCTAGTTGTAAACATGTACCTTTGTGATTTTTAGAAAATTATTATACATGGTCACTTATACAACCATATAGCTGATCATGTATAATCATGAAACCCTAATTATGAAGTGTAAAAAGGAATCAAAAGGCAAATCGAAGGGTATATAGAGCAGAGGCACCAAAGGACCTAGATTCCTTACTTTAGACGTGCGTTTTAAAGAGCTATCAACAACTATTCTTCTTCCTTCTTGTTTAAAATGGATATCAAGACTTGCTAACATGTTTATGCATTGAACAATCATAGTGATGTTGTTCCTATCTCTCTTTTGGAATTGATTATATTATTTTGAGTTTAAAGTTGATGACTAATGTATTAATGATTTATATATGGCCTACTAGAACATTTATATATGAATTTATTACCATAATTGTGATTTCAATTTATATTTATTGTTAATATGGCCCAATTTTTTAAACTAATTATTGGGCATCATTAGGGATAACATTTTATAATTTAAATGATTCAAGCTTGTATGATTATTGCTTAGATTAACCTATTTTCCTAATCCTTAATATGGCTGTCACACTAAATCTAAAAAGCTTATTCTAGGTTGTTTAATAGTTAGATCTAATTAAAGAGCTTAGTTTAATTATTTACAATATAAGGAAAAAGTGGGATTAACAGAGCTTGTTGTTAATCCATGGTTAATAGTTTCACAAAAAGGCATGAGAACAACGTTACAATTGATCATGCATATCTATATGAAGGTTGAGATATAATTGAGAACTTGGATTAAACTTATTAATTAATCTTTATGAATTTGAATTTTTTGAGTTAATTTGTCTTCCATAATTTAATTTTATTTAATTGCAGCAATTGGATTCATTAAACCACCCAATCCTATTACAGTGATTAGTTTATTACAAAAATTGTTCATAACTCATGTGGATATGATCCTTTCTCATCATTACTTCAAATTTAGTTCTGTAGAGTTATGTTTTAATTTTTGGTGTGTTCAGCACACATCAAAATTTTGACATTGTTATCGATGAGTGAAGTTGATTTAGTTTTTTTATTTTATATTAATTGATGTTTTGGTATATTTGTTTATAATTGGTTTTTATTTGTTTCTTAATCATTTTATGTTTGTTAGTGTTTGCGTATGGAAATGAATAGTTCTTGTCATCAAGATCCTTTACAATCTATCCAAAGATCAAAAGAACATTATGAAGATTATGCAAGAAGAATATCACAACTCAAGGAATAAAGCAAGGAATCGATTTAAAAGAAGCTATGGCGAATCCGAGAACTTCAAGGGAGTTGGTTGTCCCAAATTTGAACTAAAGAACTCTAAACATTACTTTCCCCTATTTTACTAAGCATATTAATTTTAAGATTAAGTCTGGTTTGATACATCTTTTGCCTAATTTTCTTGGCCTTGTGGGTGAGGATACTCATAAGTATCTTAAGTAGCTCGACATGGTTTGTCTTAGTATGAAACCTACAAGGGTTATAGAAAAATATCGCCTTTTTGATTTGCCTGCAAGGAGTGTTATCACATGGACTAAATGAAAAGGTTATTTATGGAAAATTATTTTTCAGTATAGAAGTAACTTGTCTTCTTTCCTGTTTCTACGTTTTTTTACTTGTTTTATCTTTTATTTTGACTCTTTACCTTGTTTGATACTTATTATATTACTTATTTTTATATTTTTATTTATACAAATTATTATGATCATCGTCATCGTCATCGTCATCATTTAGGTTATTTTTATTTAATTATTAATTATTTTATTTTAATATTTTAATATTGTGTATGCATAATTATATATAAATATATTTTTTGTCATATGGGTTTATTAGAAACAACCTCTCTACCAATTAGAAAATAAGACTACATACTATAGGACCTTCCTTGATCCTGCATATTAGCGAGACTTTTACTTGGCTGTTGTTGTTGTTGTTGATGATGATGTTGTTGTTGTACTATTGGGTTGGACCATAATCTAAAAGATTTAAGTCTACTTATCTTTAGGTTTGAATGCAACTCCTTTCAATTATGTTAGATCTATTCACGGATTTCTCAATCTTAATTGCATGAAATCACATATGAATCAACATGCTAGAAATATTAATTCAAGAATAATTAAGAACATATCATTAAATCTTAATGAAACTAAAATTGAACTAAATAAAAATAAAATCATGACAAGGTCTATCTTGGTTATCTAATCTAAGTACTAACAAAGGTTTAGTTCCTAACCATAAAAGATATAACATCAAAACTAAGGAATAAACATAAAACTAAAAGAAACATGATGATATCCCTTTTAATCTTCATGAAATCCACTTTAAAGGATGAAAATCCATTCTGAATGTGTTTACTTTTTTGTTCTTCGTTCTCTCTATAGACCTAGGCCATCAATTTATGTGTTCCTTAGCCTCCTTCTATTTTTCCTTTTAATTTCACCTTTTATAGCTAAAAAAAAATTAGGCTCTGGGTAGTGTGTGGTCACCAGTATAGATGTGTGTTATGGCTATATTGATTAAAAAATTTCGAAACTTTCAATTATGAAATAAATAAGGGCTCAAAATGTGAACACGAGTATACATATGGTCCAATAGTATGTGGCCTTACTTTTAACTAATTGAGAGGTTGTTTTCGATAGACCCATACAAAAAAAATGTAATGTGTGTTTGTGTGTAAAATAAACATATATATAATAAAGTAATAATAATTAAAAATGAAATAAAAATAAATAAACATAATAATAGTAATAATAAATAAAAATAACAAAATACGTACTTAGAAAAAACATAAAGATAAGTAATATATAAATATTGAACAAATTAAAGAATAAAAATAAAATTAATTAATTAATTAAGTAAGTAAATAAATACACAAATAGTAAAAAAGATAAGTAAATAAATCAATCAAACAAGCCATTATAAGAAAATATTTTGGCTAAATAGTTAAGAGAGAAGTACTAGATATTAAAAATTTAGGCTAAATACAAGATATAAGACTCAAAAGGAAAATTGTTCATAAAATCTATGAGAATGAAAAGGATTTCTCTATGTGAGATTTTTTTACCCATATCCTAGTATGTCAAAGTTTTTTATTGAGAGTTATGTCCTCAATAATTTCTAGCAGAGCTCATTCTTAATTACCTCCTCTCAATTCTTCTTAAGTCTTCTTTCTTTCCTCTTATATTTTTTAAGTACAATCTTCTTGCATTCCCTCACTAGAGCGTTAGAGTGTCTCCTTTTAATATGTCTAAACTACCTAAGCCTTTTCTCTCTTAATTTTTATTAATATTGGCCACATTTACTTTTATCTCTTACCATTACATTTCTGACCTTATCTTTTCCAATAAGATTACACATCTAATAGAGCATCCTCATCTCCACCACCATTAAGTTATGGCTATGTATCTGTTTGATGGGCCAACACTCCACCTCATAGAGCTTGGCTGACCTAATCGCTAAACAGTATGATTTACCTTTGAGCTTAAATGGTATCTTCTTATCACATAAAACTCCTAATGCATTTCTCCATTTAAGTGACCCTGATCTGATACAGTGAATTATGTTTTCATTGATCTCTTCATTTCTTTGGATGATAGATCCTAAATACTTAAAACATTTATTTTGTGATATAACTGTTGATCCAATCTTTACCTCCACATCAGAAGCTACTTAATGGTCTGAAAAGTTACACTTTAAGTACTCAATCTTAATCCTACTCAATTTAAAGCCCTTTGACTCTAACATATCCCTTCAAAGTTCTAGCTTGACAATAATATCCTCCTTTTTCTCATCCACTAAGATAATATCCTCAGCAAATAACATACACCAAGATATATTCCCTTGGATATTCCTGTTGAGCTTATTCATCACTACTACAAAACATAAAGGGGCTTAATAAGGAACCTTGGTATAGCCCAAGATTAATAGCAAAATATATTGTATGTCCTTCTATCTTCTTTACTCTAGTCTTTACACCTTCATATATATCCCTAATAACCCATATATATGTCATAGGAACTCCTTTAGCTTCTTTACACCTCCATATGATTTTCTTAGGTACCTTTTCATATGCCTACTCTAAGTCAATAAAAGTCATATTTAGGTTACGCTGTCTTTTCCTATAATATTTCATTAATCTTCTAAAGAGATGTAAAGCTTATGTTATAAACCTTCATGGCATGAAGTCAACTTGATTCTCAGAGATAGGAACATCCTTTTTCACTCTCTTCTTAATCATCTTCTCCTATAATTTCATGGTATGACTAAGTAGTTGGATACATCTACATTTGTTATAGCTTTGGACGTCTCATTTTTTCTTGTATAGAGGAAGTAGCATACTAATTCTCCACTCATCTGACATTTTAGCAAACTTAACAATCACGTTAAAAAGCTTAGTTAGCCAAGTAAAACCATCATTACCTAGGCTCTTCCACACCTATATAGATATCTCATCCGACCTTACTGCCCTTTCACTCTTCATCTCCTTCAAAGCTCTTTTAATTTCTTCCTTTATAATATATCGACAACAAATAAAGTTACGATATCTCTCGAACTTACTAACATCACCTAAAGAGATGTTGTCCTCTACGCCTTCATTAAAAAGGCTATAGATGTATTTCTACCATCTTCTTTTTTAATCATAAGCATCTGCCCTGTTTCTGTAAGAAAATCCCGGGGTGTACATCATATGTACCAGGTGCGGAAAACAAAAATTTTTGTTACCGGGACCTTCCCGAAAGCCAGGATCCATGTGTCTGTATGTAAACTCAAACCTGAATAGCCAATAGAGACTATCTCTAAAGGTATCCACGCAGAGATCAGAAAACCTAACCGGGGCAAACCCTTTTGACCCGGGAATAGCTAGGACAAATTAAAAGCTGCTAGACCTTACCTTTGTCCTTGGAGAGCTTTGAATCAACGTTGGAATCTTGTTTGAGAGAAGAGAGAAATCGGTGATGCTTTCAAAAGGAAGAAGAAAGGACTTTACTTAACAATTTAGTAACATTTCTTCTAAAACCCTAAGCCACCGAATTCACCTCTGCTATCCACGACCATCAAAGCTCTCCACTGTAGGAAAATCCCGGGTTGTACAAATGAGTCATGGGAGTGACAAATGTGCATGCCCATGACATCTTTTGTTATGGCCGTGAGATGTGCGTCATAGCTATGGCAAATTCTACATGGTCGTGAGCTGGTTCAACACTCTTCATGCTCTTCATTTTATGTATTCTATTGTCTTCTCTTTCTATAATCCTTCTCCTTCTCGCTCCATGACGACAAATGGGTGTGAATCTTAAGAAAACAACTCAAATATAATGCTTTCGACTCACTTTAGCCTTTTGGATTCCGAATTGCACCTAAAATCAAATATGAACTAAGATAACTATCTTAAGCATTTTCACATCAGTAATCACAAAGTGTTATGGAATAAATGTATAATCAATTAAGCATATATCAATTTCTGCCACACTTAGCTTTTGACCGTCCTTAGACAAAACATCATAGTTAAAATCATAGACCCAAAAACATTTGCTCATTTCCTACATTGCCCAAGAATATATAGTTATAAGCACAGATGAATAAATTTCGAAAGCCATAGCAAGAATTCATCATTCAAAGCTTCTACTCATGATTAATCAATATTCATCACCTTTAAAAATTGAGCAATCTAGAGGTAGACTTGAAAAATGTGTTTAAATAAGATAAATTCATGAGTATACTCAAATACCATTCATGATCATGAAATTCCACAACTTTGCAAATCATTTCATTTCTCCCCCACTAAGACTCATATGCATAATCATGAATGAAAGGACTTTTCTAAGGTTGTAATGTCAGTAAGGGTAAGGTGAGATTTATTTGGGTAATGTAGCATAAAATCCATTAAGCTAGTGAAGCAAAAGTAACACTTAATGAAACATTAAGCGTAAAAACCAACATTCACTCACAATTGTGTACATCAACTATGATGAATTCAAAAATTATATTTAGCTTAAATTCAAACTCTCACACCACAAACCATATGAAGCATAACCAACTAGAAGGAATCACTTATACAATTTATGACAATACATTGAAACTACAAAGAGCGATCCTTCAAAGTCACATTTACCTCATATGCAACATACTCAAATCACCCATATAATATAACTTTAAGAGGAGAAACCAAATGAACAACTTTTCAAAACAAATGTATTTCCTCCTTAATACTTTTATTCAAACATTTTTGTTCACTTATTTTCTTTTATTTCTTTCCTTTCTTTTTTTCATTTGAAAAAAAATTGAAAGAAGCTACATTAACCTTAGAATCCGTTGACAAGACATAAAATGACATTTCAATGATTATAACTAACCTGCATATATGTACTACCTCAAACTTAAACTTTTGTGCATCCATAATTATCCACAATCAACAAAGACTCCACTAGTTTTAAGGCTTGGGTAGGAGATTTGGTTAGTTTTAAAGCCTGTAATGTGGTTAGCACAAAAAGAAAGGCTAATAAAGCTCAAAGGAGCTTAACAAATGGAAATTCATATCAAGGGTAGACTATTTGGCTAATGTAGTTTATAAAAAGAAAGAATGACTATATCATTTCCATGTTAATGTATGTGATAAAAATATGGTCTTGATTAGAAAATCAAAGCAAAGTCAGAATGTACATGTCATGAAGGTTACAAATAAGCAAAAGACAATGAGACTGACATGGATGTGTCAGTCTAATAAAGCTCAAAATCTAATTGGCTTTTGTCTACCACTAGCTACTATCTAATTGGCTTTTGTCTACCAGTAGCTACTACTCTTCTAAAGATAATGCATATTGACTAATCACAAGAACAAAATTACATGTTAAAGTTGCCATGGATTTTTCTAGTCAATTCACTCTCTAATCATGACTATATAATCCTAGAAGCAATAGAAAAAGAGAAAATGTTTGTTTGTTTGTTTTATTCTCTCTCTCATTTTATTGAAAACTAAAAAACATGTAAGAAACAAACCAATATAAAAACACACATGCATATCCTAACTAATGGGAAAATGTAAAGAAAAAAATTAACTTCCCTTAAGTTTCCTCCTAAGAAGCATCTTTGTTTTGGTGTCGCTAGCTCAACTCCTTATTTTCCTCATAACGTTATATGATTATGATATTCGGGTGTCACATGCACTTCCTCCACTTGAGGTTCTTCAGGATAGGGCCTATGTTGATGATCTCTTATTTTCAACATCCTCCTTGTCTTTAGAATCTCAATCTTTACTAAGTTCCCATACTCTCAAAATAAATCAAATATCTCTTCACCTTTTTCCTCCTTGTTTGATTTCTTCAATATGTTATGTAAAGGTGAAGGGTTAATATTAACAACAATAAGGGATTCAACATTTACCTCTAAGGTAAATGGTATTTCAATTTCTGCTTCAAGCTCTTTCTCAACTTCTTCTTCACAAGCAATCCCTTCAGTAGGCCTCTCCAGATTCTCAAGATCCTTTCCACTCTGTAAGGTCCTATCACTAATGTCCCTTGGGTATACCTTGAGTTGAGATGGTTGCATCTCTGCACTTTGTGATGCTAGGTGGTTAATAGCTTCCACCAGCTGACCCATCTGGCTTGCCAAGTTCTAGATTATAAAACTTGCTTCCTACTGGAATTACATCATATGCTACTGAATTTGCAAGGTATTAGCAACACAAACATTAACTGGTTCTTCTATAGATAGACCTAAGTAGCAGTAAGAAGTTTCTATTCTATATAGGCATTGTTGTGCATCCTGCAAACTATCATGGAAGTAATTCTACTGGTTATCCTATCCATAACTAAAGTTAGTATGATCATTCCAACATGGTTATATGATCATTCCAACATGGTCATAAGATTGAGAATATGAGTTATAGAAAAAATTACTTTCTTCTATGTAATTTTAATTTTTTAACAATCAAATACTAAACAAAAAGTGAAAAGATCAAGAAAGAAATGTAAAAACTAATTATGAACAAATATATACAAAACACCAATTAAAATTAAGAACACAAACTAAACACCGCACTCCCCAGTAATGGTGCCAAAATTGATTTAGCACATTGTAAACTACTCAAAATAACTAGACCTACAACTATAGCAATGGTGAGTCTATCAACCTAGAGAGAGTGTTCTGTTAGCCTTTGATATGAAAAGAATCGTGTTTAAATTATGGGAGGTTTTGGTTTGGTTTAAAATAAGAAAATAAACAAAACAAAACTAACAAAAACAAATTAAAGAAAGCATTCAAAAATGATGAAAAGTGATGAATGCGTTAAGGAATCGATTATCAGTTCAATCTTAATGTACACTCAATTAAACAAACTTCATTGAATTGTTATCCTCATACCTCTCCTAGCAATTATTAATCATAGGTTAACATCAAATTTTGTTATCCTCGACATTCCCTTAGGTGGTGTTTAATGAAGAAGAGCTCGTTAATTAAACCTAGCTATTAAACAACCTAGAACAAGTTCCCTAGATTTAATTGGACAGCTGTATTATGAGTTAGGAAAACATGTTGATCTAGGAAACAACCACATAAGCTCAAGTCATTTAAACTAGGCTATGTTATCCCTAATGATTAAAAACCATTAGTTGCCACAAATGAATAAGAAAAAATGATTAAATATTGGATTCGATTATAGTAATGGGTTTATACATAAAAATAATCAAATAGAGCATTCAATCATTCTTACACAATACCCAATTCACAAAACACAAGATAACATAATCAATCCTTAAAGAGAGAAAGAATAACAAATATAATGAAAAATATGTTTAACCGGGTTCTTCGGCATTGATATCACCTCTGAACTCGCATTGGGAAGCTAGAACTCCATTTGTCTCCAAAGGAATTTTGCCCCTTCTTTTCTTCAAAAACAAGCACTCACACCCTTAAAATGAAAAGCCCAAACGAAGCATGTTTCTACCGTCACAAAATGATGTTTTTATACTAAAAATTAGGGTTCAAGTGAGCTGGACATTTCTTACGGCTGTGCATGATGATGTCACACCCATGAGCCACCTTAGTTGAGGCTCACAATTGTAAGCCTCATTTGCATGCTCATGACATGGGTGTCACACCCATTCAAAATGAGTAATGGACATGACAAATGTGTCACGTCTATGACACCTTTTGCAGTCGTGAGCTAGTTCAACACTCTTCATTCTCTTTATTTTATGTATCTTCTTGTCTTCTCTTACTCTAATCCTTCTACTTCTTGCTCCTTAAAGACAATTGGGTGTGAATCTTAAGAAGACGACTCAAATATATTGCTTTCAACTCAGTTTAGCTCTTTTGCTTCCAAATTTTACCTAGATCAAATAGGAATAAAAGTGAGTATCTTAAGCATTTTCAAATCATTACTCAATAAGTGTTATAGAATAAATGTGTAATCAATTAAGAATATATCACTCCTTTATTGTTTAAATTTATTGTTTTGATTTCAATAAAAGGGTCTGAAAGTGTTTAAATGTTTTAACCTTTTGTTTATGTATGTCCACTTTATGCATTAAGTGGAATGGTATGAATTGAGCTAAAAGTTAAATAATTAATGATTAAATTGGATTTATTTATAATTTGATGCAAGTAACTAAGTCTTTAACATTTCAATGAACCTTGCAATTGAATGAATAATGGAGAATCTTGATAGATATCAAATTTTTGTTTAATTCTTTCCTAAAGTTGATTTTAGGTATGTGTTTAATTGTTAATACATTTAATACATGACACTTAGTGATTAATGCTTACAATGCTAAAAACACTCACTATAGTTCGTAGTTGATTTTAGGTATAATTTGGAAGTGAAGGACCTAAAGTAAGTCGAAAGCACTATATTTGAGATGTTTTTCGAAGATTAACACTTACTTGTCTTCATAAAATAAGAAGAAGAAGGATTAGAGCAAGAAGAAGACAAGAAAATACATAAAATGAAGATCATGAAGAATGAAGAGTGTAAAACATGGCTCACATCATAATTTGGATCTTAATTTTATGTTTAAGAGGTGTGTGATATGTGTTTGAGTGTATGGAAATAGGAAATCGATGAAAAGAGAAGAATTTGAAGTATGGAAGTTGGTCACAATTGTGACTTGCTCGTCACAATCGTGATAGAGAGAGCAGATAATATTTCCAGCGAATTTTAGCTTTTTGAATATACAGCTCGTTTTGTAATTTTAACAATTTGGGGATCCTTTTAGAACCAAATTAAGTGGATAAAACTTAGAAAGAACCCTAAAAGCCTCAAGAACTATTTATGTAGCACCCCCTTACTGTAGGGTACACATCGAGACTCCTTGAGATCATTCCGATACATTGTTGAAGTTATGTAAATATAGTTCCCTAGAAAGCAAATGTATTACATGTAAGTTAATTTTCTTTCAGTTACAGTTTTGTAATTAAAATATTTATTATTAATGAAAAAAAAGAGTTTGGTTTTATTTGTGTGAGCATTATATATCTAGTCAAAAGGTACCAATATTCTTTTGCAAGTAATAAACATATACATAGAGATGTATGGGAAACATGTATATTATTGATGGGTGTCGAATCCACCAAAAATAAATCCCAAATACCAAACGAAAATAAATGACGCACAGTGATAAATGGGGTCGACCCACAGAAAATGGAATAATTGATTTTATTCAAATGCCAAAGAATGAATGAAATTAATTAAAAGGGGGGTTCTGGAGTTTTCTACTGGAACTACTAATTAAACTAATCACTGACAAATTATTAACGCAATTAAAACTGAACAAAATAACAATTACGATTCAACTAGCAAAGAACACAAATAAAATCGACTAACTCAATAAACGACAACTAGCCAGGAAATTCCTATTTATTATGCAGAGACCTCGATCATCGACTCAAATATTTTCTTTGGTTTAATAATAGGTTAGCTATGGTTACCAACTA
>JANZLH020000145.1:613455-639162 GCA_026770325.2 Erythroxylum fimbriatum
AGCATACTCAGTGAACATTTTCCAGATCAACTACCCATTTTGTTTCAAAAATCTTTCCTTAACACAACTCATACCAAAATCACCTTTTCTACTTCATTTACTCCTCATTCTCAACTCCATTTCAAAACAACATCATCCATAAAGAAAAATTATAATCCATGACTAATCATGAACACCAATAATAGAACATACATATATATACATATTCTTCATCAATTTACTACACAAATATTGTTTTCATTTTTCTGCTAAATTTCACCTTAATTCTTCCTATTTCAAAATCTCTTATCCACCAAAACACCATAGCAAATCATAAATCTATCCACATTTTTCATTCTCTACTTTACTCTTGTCTATCATTTCTTGGTTCAAAATTTTTTCATTCATTTGTTCTTTACTCATGACTAATCATCAAAATTTCTCATTTAATAGTTCTAATCTTTTAAGAAAAGTTCGGGATCCAACAATGATGATAAAGTGAATGGGTGTCACCTATAGGATCTCAATGCCCACAAGGTTATTATCAATAAGGACATATCCTTTGCAAAAGAAAATTACAAAAGAAAGAAGAAGAAAATAAAACTTCACAAAGAATTTTAGAGACTACAATACAAGTGAAAAAGGAAATTTAGTAAGAGACTTTTTTTGAAGTAATACAAGAGTAAGATTTTTAAGAACAAATTGATTTTAAAGATCTAAAAGTTTTTCGATTAAATCATATAAAAGACCGCTAAATTAGTACTCAAATTATACGACGAAGAGGAATATGGCATATTGCCTTCTAATATAGGATGGAGAGCCATTCAATTTCCAATAAGCACTTAATAATCCAGACGTCTCTGAATGGATGAAATAATGTTGAAAGAAATTGAAACTCTTTATAAAAATAAAACTTATAAAGTTACAGCATTACCACAAGGAAGAAAGAAAATTAGTGATAAATAATTCTTCAAAATCAAGCAAGATGGTGAAGATCAAGTAGAGTAATATTGTGCAAGATTGCTAGTGAAAAAATATGATAAAAAACAAGGAAGTGAATTTAATGAAATATTTTCTTCCAGTAGTTCAACTTACTATGGTTAGAATAGTCTTGAAAATTTGTGTTATATTTGACTTATATTTAGAATAACTGGATGTAAAAACTTTTTGTTCAAAGAGATCTTGAAAAAAAATTATATGCTCCAATTATAAGGTTTTTAAGAAAAAGGAAAAGAAAACTTGGCGTGTTGGTTGAACAAATCTCTATAATAGGGTCTTAAATAGGCATTGAAGTATTGGTACTAGAGGTTTGATTCCTTCATTATAAACTTTGGATATAACATACTTAATACAGATCCATCGGTAAAATTAGTCATGAATTTACCGATGGATTTGGTAAATCCGACACTAAATTTACTGACAGAAGCAAACCTTCCATCGCTAGATACTTCTTTACACTTGATATAAAACGTTTCTTTTGTTTTTGAAATTGAATTATGACTTATGCATGAATTAAAAGGGAGCTAATCATTATCTTGATATGGATAGGCGCTTATATGCTTAATTTTCTTATTGCTCTCTACTATCACAAATGTTATACTTGGGCTTCCTTTTTACGTGACCTACATTCCTGGTGTTGAACAACTACGTAAACAAGTTATGGAAAGGAAAAGGCCTCACTGAGGTTCTTCTTTTTAAGGATATTTTGGAGTTGTTAAGTTTGTAATGGAAACATGAGAAAATGAGATAATCAAGGCTAGTTCGTAGCACATTCAGAGTAATCCATTATTCCTCTAACCACAGAGACTTGATATCAACTTTGAATATATCAAACAAGAGAATTTCCCCATATAGATTAACTTCCATGGAGTCCATTAGAATATTGGCCCACTAAGAGGTTAATTATGCTTGTTAGCTATGTAGGGAGACTACTTTGTCTGGATGAAATGACGAATATGAGGAAAATAATTGGTTTTGCGATGTTATGTGTTGGATGAAGAGCTCAACGGGGAGCTACCTGACACTATACTAATACTTAGACTTAATGAATATGACTCCTTCATAGAGGATTCCATAAAGATATCGTACTAGTGTAAGCCGTTATTAAAAGGACAAGGAAAACATTAGCGAGAGACTAGAAAGAGATTTCAAAGAGTTGACTACAATAACCTAATGTTATAGAATTTGGATGAGAATTTGGTTGTAAGGCTCCTATAAGAGAAAATAATGAGGGCTAAAATGGAATAATTATATTGGGTATACACAAGGGTGCTACTATTAGACATACTATGGTCCAAAAAAAGTAATGAAGCAAGTAAGGGGGCAAATCATAATTTAGAGGGATCTCAATCTCTAAGAAAGGAAGCAAATGAGAAAGAAATATAGGAGAATCAAATCCTTAGTAAACTAGGTAGTACTAGTCAAGGGAATTTAGAGAATAATGAGTTATTCAATGAGCGTTTCAAACATGATAACAAAAGGAAATTAGGGAGAAGAAACAAGGTTAAGGGAGATAAGGAAAAAAAAGTCCCTAAATGTCTTTGATCTCTTATAATTTAGTGGGCATTAATAGCCCTAGTAAACAATAATCCCTAGTAAATAGTAATCCCTTAGATTGATTTTAAAGAATAATTCAAGAATTATAGGCATGTTAAGTAATGAAAAGATATGAAACTTAAGATTTGTAGGAAAGTAATGGGATTTTATTTCTAATTATAATTTTCATCACTATAGTCGTATAATACTTACTATTCATACAAAAAGGTAAAGGTGTATGTCTTCAACTCCAGTGACTAACATGTTCATATATTGGTGAAATTTCTACAGAAGGATATCACAATTGTTGTTACCCATGTATATGGCTTTCAAAGAAAAGCTTTATGGCAGGAACTTCAAGCTATACATCAACACGACAACTCCCCTTTGCTAATTTTTGGGGATTTCAATAACAATGTACGCTTCGAAAGCATATAGGAATTATAGCTTGATGAATTTCACTATTGATCTAAGGGAGTGTGTTGAAGGGATGGAAGTTATTGATTTAAAGTATGAGAAACACATCAAACCAACAAGGTTACATCTCAGTACATGCTACTTGCAAAACATGATTTTATGAAGCGTGACTAACTCTATATATGCATTGTAACTTGAAACTTATGCATGGTCATATTGTAACTACGTAAAGAGGGTAAACCTTGTAGCTTTCTTCAGGTTGAGAGAAAGTTAAAGGTTACCGGTGCTACTGTAGCTTAGTTGGCCTTTCAATTGTTTGAACTTAGTTTGATTGGTTTGTACTATTTTATTTAATATAATTCATTTAAATTTTGTAAAAGAAAAAAACTTGTGCATAGTGACCAAAGTGTGTATAACACTTCAAAAATGTTTGAATACGGGATTTTGCAGATTTGCTTCAAAAGAGTAAAACGTAGGATTTAATTTTGGATGCGGAGTGGGTATCCAAGTCCAATCCTACTTTATTCTTCCTTTTCACTCCCATTTTCAATTTCTATTAAATCAACCAAGCTGGAGTTGTTATAAGTTGTTTATGGTTAAGTACCCAGTGTTTAAGAAAAATAAGCTAGGTCAAAAAATAAACTAATAAATAATTTATGATAAATTGAATTCGTTTAATTTATTGTGATCACTATGACAGTGAAAACTACAAATTAATATTTTTATATCTTTTTAAAATTATTTCAAATTTTGTTTTTTTTAATATAGTTATATAAAAAATTATATTTAAAACAACTCAATCTATGTTTTGAATTTTGTAATGTTAAATATATTATATTAAAATTTATGAACCATATTGAATAAATTAAATTTATTAATTTAATTAAAGAAAATATAATATGATTCCTCAAATCTCATAAATTGAAGATGATAGCAATATACTTAATTTCCATTCTTTAAGTGTGTGATATCGACCTATGATGATAACAAGATACTTAATTGCTAATCTTTAAGTGTGTGATGTTGACTCATGATGGCTATAATCAATCTAGTAAAGTACCCTTTTTTTCATGACTAAAGTTAACCTGAATCATCCACATATTACTAGATAAATGGATATTACTTAACCCTATTTAGGATTAACATAAAAATGTCAAGCAAGAGATCATTAATATAATGAAAACATGTTGCTCCAACTCTACTGATAAAACACCTATAAATTAGGGTTCAATTGAATAAAATAATCACAACCTCAATCATAGAAAAAATAGAAGAGATTCTTTAAAGTCAAATTTTGCAATTTGTACAACCATATCTCATGGATTAAAGCTATCAAGATTATCCCAAATAACTATTGCAAAATTATAGCAAAACTTTAGATGCTTCTTATTCAACATATGATTGATGAACTAAAAAAAATGATGACTTCATTTGAAAAGCCTAAATTGTCTGTTCAAACTTTCAACCAAATCTCTAGCTTTATTTATATTTGATTATCTACTACAATTTTTCTTCTTTGAAAATCTAAAATACTTCTCTTAATTTAGAGCCTAGGAACAAGATATGATATTAATGATCTAAAAGAAACTAGAAGATGAAATTATTGAGTCTTCTAGAAAGAAAATAAAAAATCCAAATCTTGAGGCATAAATCAACAATGATGTTCTTCTTAAGGATGATATTTGAAAGGAATCCATCTTACTTAATTTGAAAATCACTTTAAAAGAAAATGAAGCACGATTGAAAAATGGTTTGTACACCTCATTTAATGGGATACTTTCACTTGATGAATACATTCAAAAGTTCAAGGAGATTTATGACAAACTCGCAGCAATTAACAAACCTTTTAATGGTACTAACAATCCTTTCCAACTATCTTTGTGAGGACTTAGAGGCATATATAAAGAATTCTAAATTTCACTTTTGTCAAAACCATTATAGCTATTGTTTAACTAATTTATTATGTCTCTACAAAAGTTTGAGCATGTATTTTTAACTAAACATAAATAAGAAATGACTCATAATCAAGCATTTATTGGACAAAGAGGAAGAGGCCAATATGGAGGAAAAGGTAGCTATAGAGGAAGAGATCAAAATTCTTTCACTTAAAATTGTTCTCATAGTAACAATCAATCTCTGCATGTCCAAAATCACTTAAATTCAAAAAATAATTGGAAAGGGCATCTAAGTAAATAAAACGATGATCAAGTACCTTGTCAAATATATAGATGAACTAATCATACAATAATTAGTTACTTTTATAGGTATAAATATGAAACGAATAGAGAAAATGTCCAAGAAGCCTTTGAATCTATGAACTTAAATAATGAAGCTGATTCAAAACTTCATGCTGACTCTAGTTCTATTGCTTCTGTGACAAACCAAGGAGGTAATCTAACATCCATGAGACCTTATTTTGGTAATAATTCTATATTTATTGGTAATAGTCAAGCTTTACCTACTATATATCAGCAAAGCTTTATCGGCCTCACATGGTAAGTTTTTATTAAATAATGTTTTGGTTGAACTTGAAATTAAGAAAAAATTTATTATTTGTAAGTAAGCTTATTGATCATAATTTTTGTACTATTAATTTGATGCTGATATGTTTATTGTTAAGGATCAAAAGAATTAAATCTTAATAAATGGACATAGAAAGGGAGTCAATAATTAAAAGAGGATAACTTGTGGAAGCCTATATTGCTACTACTATCAAATCTTCAAGAGTTAGTTCAAATATGGAACACTCACTTCGGCCAACCTAATTTGAAATTTCTCCAAATTTTAGAAAATAATAAAGCTGTCAATGTTTCATATTGGTTGACTATAAATAATATAATAGTTGCCAACTTGGGAAGCGTTATAAACTTTCTTTTAATAACTCACAATCCATTTCCACCTTTCTTTTAGAAAAAAAATTCCTAGTGATTTATCGATCCTGCCCCTATATTCTTCTCAAAATTTTTAATATTATGTAATTTTAATTGACAACTTTACTCGTTATACTTGGTTATATCCTTAAAAATAAACATGACTTCTTTCAATATTTTCCTAATTTTTTTAAAGTATGTTTTCTTAAATTTTAAGCCCTTGTTAGGAATTTCTTTGACAAAAAAATAAAAATTCTTCAATCTAATAAAAGTGGAGAATTCACGTGCCATCAATTCAAAAATCACTTGGCATTATATGGAATTACACAGTAGATTTCTTTTCCATATACATCAAAACAAAACAAATTTATAAAATGTAAGCATTGCCACATTATTGAAATCAAGTTAATCTTGCTCTTTAACAAAAATGTTCCTCTCAAATTTTTGTTAGATGCATCCTTAACTACATTTTCTCTAATTAATATATTACATATTTCCTCCTAAATAATAAGAAAACTCCTTTTTGTAATATTTTTGTTAAGGACCTTTATTGCTCTAGTTTATGTATTTTCAATTTTCAATGCTTCCTTTGTTTGAAAACTCTAGGTCTGCGTCAGTTTTCAAAGAAAATAGTTCTTAGTAAGATATAGTCCACTGCATAAAGAATATAGACGTCTTAATAAAAACACTCATCATATTTATACCTTTAGCCCCATTGTTTTTAATGAGCAATGCTCTTTATTTTTCATATATTCACTCTTTAGTGGCATCATGTGATTTATCATTCATTACTTTTCCTGACTTTGATGAATGGTTTTGATGAAAATTGTAAAACTCTATATCAACTAAGGTGTCAGCAGATTAGTCGCAAAGTTATATTCCTTTATGTTCTAACCCACTCTTGTTTTAGATGTACCCTCCAATAAAACTACCTCAACTCAATAACTTCCCTCTTTGCCACAAAACCAAGACTCTATTACTAAAAGTTCTAAATAATAAAATGACACTGAACATCCTTTATTATCTCCTAATGATGTTATCTCTACCACTTCTATACCAATGATTAACTACACAGTACCTTAAACACCATCTCGACCACCTAGAGAAATATGTCTTCCTATTTACCTTAAAGATTATATTTATCCCACTATTCCTTCACGTCCTAACACTACTCTCTTAGTTTCTTTTATTGAGCCCAAAAATTGAAAAACTGCAAATTTGCAATTAGTGATAGCCATACAAGAAGAGATTGATGTGCTTCAACTTAACAAAACTTGGTCTCTTGTCCCTCATCTACAAAATGCCAACATTGTAGGTTGCAAATAGGTTTATAAGACTAAGTACAAAGAAGATGACATTGGATAGGTTCAAATCACAATTATTGGACAAAAGATATACACAAATTTTAGGTCTCGATTTTGGAGAAACCTTTAGCCCCATTATTAAGGCCACAATTATTTTCTTTAGACTTTCCTTGACTGTTTATTTCAAATGGAACTTAAGCAGCTAGATGTAAAACATACATTCTTGAATGGTATCCTTAATAAGCAAATATATATAGAGCAACAACCTAGTTTTATCCATCTTACACTTTCTAATTATATTTTCCTTTTGTATTTTTTTGTATATTCTTAAGCAAGCACCTTATGCTTGATTATATTGTATTGTCTTATATCTCTGAAATTTTGTTATATCAAACCTGATCCTTCTCTATTTATTTATAATAATGAAATTTATTTAATTCTTTTCCTTAGTTATGTAGGTAATGTAATTGTCACCGATGATGCTTCTTCACTTGTCTCTCAAATCATTTGTCATCTAAATAAGGAGTTTAGTGCTCAAAGATGTAGGACAATTCACTTATTTTCTTGGTTTTGAAATCAAATACTTCTTTAGCTGTCTTATAGTTTCACAAACCAAATATGTTCATATCCTCCTCAACAAAGATAAAATGTTGGAAGCTTCTTAAGTAACTACACCAGTCACCATAAAAATAAATCCCTTTCATGATGACAATGAGCCAACTAATCCCAGTATCTATTGACAGTTATGTGGCTCGCTTTAGTACCTAACTTTCATTAGACCCAATCTCATACATGCTATCAACCAAATGTGCTAACATTTTCAAAATCCCACTATGAAGAACCTGCAAGTACTCAAACACATTTTACATTATATCAAACAGACTTTAACTCGTGGCCTCCATTATTTTTCTCAATGTTCTCTCACATTTAATGCTTTTGTGATGCATATTGAGTAGGTTGTTTATATATAATAAGGGACACTACAAATTTTTAAATTTTTATTGGCTTAAATTGTGTGTCTTGGGGCTCTAAGATGTAAACTACAGTTTCTTGCCTTAGTATTGAGGCTGAGTATTGCACTTTGGCAACCACCTTAACTTGACTCCAATATCTCTTTCAAGATCTTCCCATCCTCTTTTAAAAAATTCCATGTTCTTCTTTGTGATAATAAGAGTACTGTGCATATGTCTTATAGCCCTGTTGTCCATGCTCGTATAAAGCACATTAAGATCGACTATCATTTCATCTACGAAAAGGTTATAACTAGAGCTATTGACCTTTGCTATATTTATAATATAAAGCAAATTGATGATATGTTTACTAAGGTACTATCTAAAGATTCCTTTGCATCTTTTTGGTACAAGCTTGGCATTTATTCTCTTATAGTCCTAACCTTGAATGGTCGTGATAAGATACCTATAAATCAGGGCTCAATTGAAGAAAATATTCAAATCCCAAATAATGGGAAAAATAGAAAAGATTCATCAACATCAAATCTTACTATTTGTGTATTTATATCTCATAGATTAAATATGTCAAGATTATCCTTATTTTGCAGCAAAACTTTTAGGTGCTTCTTATTCAACATGTTAGATTGAAATACTTGTGACTTTATATATACATATAATGTTGTGATACTTAATAACATGAGCACATTACCTTTCTTTTAATTATCTTATTCATAAAATTATCTTCTTTCTCTACCTCCCATTATTCTCTACACCTTACTATAGGTATGTTTCCATTCCTTTACTTCCCACTCCATAAATGTTTCTTGTGATTCACATTTATTCAATCTTTTTTTACTATCTCTATCAAATCTTCCTCAAATTTGTTTTGTGAAGAAGTCTAACAACATACCTTATATCTTATTTAGTATGTTATTATTTTATTATGGTAAGGTTAGCTACTGATGAGTATTAAAGATTGGCGATAAAACTTTTTCTTTTATTGCGTAGTTGCCTTCACAAGAGTGAATAACTATTTTGAGTCCTTTTTTTGTTTTGTTTTTGAACGAGTTGTTTTAAGAATTTGTTCATGTTGCTATTAGTTTTTGGTCTTTGATGTTGGAGATGTTGTGAATGGACATTGAATAAAGTTAGGAGATGATTCATTGATCGAAACTTTCTGCAAGTGCACAGAGTCGTTTCTAGTATCCACACACTGAATATTTCAAAGTCGTCTCCCTCAGGACCAATTCATTCATTATCAAATTAATTCTAATTATTTGCATGTTATCGACAGAAAATTCTAAAATGTGATTGAAGTTGGGTGAACAGTAATTAGTAAGTTATAAACAGAAAATCAGTAAAAGGATAAATCAAGGGTTTATAAATAAGGGTAGGGGTTCACCAATTCAAAAGGTTGACTCATACAATATGAAATTGATTGAATGTTAGGCTATGAAAACAGTTGCACAACTTTACCCATAACTTTTCTCAAAGCATACAAGAGTATTCAGCTAGAGAAACACCATTTCTCAATGTATGAACTCACTAACCAAATCCATTAAGAACAAGCAACCTTAAGTTCTCACCCTAGCTTAGGATATCTCTACCTCTAAGTTCAAGGTGTTCCTCTTCCTAGAGCATGGACCATATTTCACTCTTCAGTACATCATATGATTCCTAAGATTACATCTATGGAGATCAAGCATAGAAACAACAGTGAGATTCAAGAAAGACAAACATAACCCAAAAATTTTCATTCAACATTCAACATTCCATATCATACAAATCATCTTCCAAATAGGCTACATCCCTAACCCTAAATGAGGTTTAGTTCCATAACATTGTAACAAAAATCATACACATAAGGATGCTCATCATTTAAGAAAGAGTAGAGAGAGAAAGTGGAAGAAACACAAGAGAATGTTACTTCCAATCCTTAAGGAAATCCCCCAAATTCCCTATCTTCCTCTTATTTTATGCCTCCCAATTGTAGGAACCTTGTTTTCAGTGTCCAGCCCCCTTTTTAGGTCTAATAAATGAGTATTTATATGTCCTTAGTCCCAAGAAACCTAGTTTTCCCTAAACAAGGGAAAACAGATCATGTTGGTCGCCAATGTCCGTGTAAATGTCCATTAAACGGACCTTCTCGGGTCTGGAAGTGTATTCTGCCAGTCGATGTTC
The DNA here is from genome assembly GCA_026770325.2 of Erythroxylum fimbriatum. Classification (NCBI taxonomy): domain Eukaryota; kingdom Viridiplantae; phylum Streptophyta; class Magnoliopsida; order Malpighiales; family Erythroxylaceae; genus Erythroxylum; species Erythroxylum fimbriatum. The sequence goes on from JANZLH020000145.1 coordinate 623,692, forward strand.
ATTAAACGGACATGAATGTTCGTTAAACAGACCTTCTCAGGTCTGGGAGTGTATTCTGTCAGGCAATGTCTGTTAAACAGACATGCACCAAACCAAAATTTTCACGGCTTTCACCTTCCGGTTGACATAATCTCATCTCGGAGTCTTTTCGAAAGTTGTAGAACTCAGAGTACTCTTTGAAATCATCCTTGAATGGCCTTAATCCGGAATCCATGAGAAGATTAATGCCTTTTACCCCCATAATCTATCCATTTGTATATATCAAGCAACAAAGTTAGAGTGTGAGAGAATTGACCAAATAAAACTTGAAATCCATATAGAAATAAGTGAAATTAATTCCAAATCATCCCAAAATCATCTACAAATAAATTGACTTGTCAACATGTACTTTTGAAAAAATTATCCATGTTTTTAAATGATAGTTGATTATAGCTAATTCCATTTTCAATGTTTTCAACGAGAGCTAAGTGAGTGTACACTAAAAAAGTGGCGCTATGTGTTTTTAAACCTTGAAATTGCTTAATTGAGATACTAACCCTGTTGGAAGGATATTTGAGCCTGAATTCTTTCATTGGTGTGTTTCTGCTTAAGTTCATATCTCTCTAGAACTTGTTTTAATTCTTAATTAAGGCTTGATGAACTACAATTTTGTGAATATGATAGAGGCATTCATTTCAAAACCCTTAACTCAAACACAAACCCCTAAACGCTTAACCATTGCTATACCCTTGAGCCATCTTTTTGAGTGCATGCACATTTCTTTATATTGATGTAAATATTTTATCTCCAGTTTTTAATTTTAAGTTGATCTTCGTACAAAGTAGGATTCATAAATGTTCAACAAAAAAGTCCATTCATTGAACATTTGAGGAATATTGTTTGACTCTGCATTATGATATTTACCTGAGCAATTGTTTTAAATATAGAGTTCAATTATGTTGAAAAAAAAGTAGCAAAAGAAATGCTGCTATGGTAGAATTTAAAATCTTTTCTTTAGAATAGTTGACACTTGTTTCATGAGGAGAACAATTATGATGCATGTTATTCATCTTTTTTCTTTTATTCCATCTATTTCATTTAGCCATCATCCATCATTATAACCCTTAAAGTCCTCTTCATTTGCGAAATTATGGTTCTTGTAGTGGAGAGGTAGAATTATAAAAGCTTATAGTAGAGAATGGACTGAGCAGATTTTAGAGTGAAATTATCCCAAGATAAGTGAGTTGAGAATTAAACAGTTTCCCTTGAGAGAAATCTCTTTTGCTTAATCTCTTGGATTAAATTCTTATCGTTTTTATATTCTTAGCGCACTCTCAGTCTGCTTTAGTTGATTTATGAGAAAATGGTTTTACTAATTTTATGTTCTCGTTTTTATGTATGATCAGTATTTTCTTTTTCACATATATCTATTTGATCTTTTATAAGCTTTGTCCTAAAGTACAAAGGTCTAAGTGTGGGAGAATTTGATTGAACCCAAGTTTTCTATATTAATTTATGACATTGTCATGATTTTTGTTATGCTTTTCGGCTCTTTTTGCTAGATATTGTGCTTAATTTAGCCTAAGAGTGCTTATTTTGAATTGATGTAGTTTGAGGGTCAAATTGTCATAATTATTCAGCAATTGCACTCACTTGATTTATAGGACAATTGATATTACAAACTATTACTTTTCATTGCAGGAAACTTAAGAAGTAGAGCCAAATGTGGACGCAAAGAAACTAAAGTCACAAGATCAAGCAAAGACCTTTCGGGTAAAGTTTACCGTAGCAAAGTCAGCAAAACCATTAAAGATCGTCACGACAAAGTCAGTGTTTCGCCACGTTGAACCTTCGAGTCAGAAACTAGACCCGAACTATTTTTGGAAATTTCCCTTACTGTACAACCCGACCCGAGAACCCGTTTTGCAAGAAAAACCTATTTTGGGATAAGTGACAAAAACATGAGGGGGAGCCAACATATATGATTCCATCATCGTGTTTTCTCATATCTCTCTCATTTTTCCCATTTTTCACCGTCAACTTCCACCATGGGTAGCTCGGATTCATTCCTAGTTGTGAGGCTTCCGGTTGCAATGCGTGGCTAGGCGTTTTCCTTCTTCTTGAAGATGTAGCGATGGCTGGAGTTTATTGTGCTTAAAAGGGGAGTAGCTTAATCCATGGTTTAGCTATGATTTCTGAATTCCTGGGTCTAGGATATGTAATTTGTAGTTAAGCTACTTGATTACGGTTTAATCAAATGTTAGATATTCATTATGTGTAATTGGATTGGTTGATGTAGAACTTTGAGCTTGAATATATGAAGTCTCATATATGTCCATTTTTTATCTTTTTTATTCTCTTTATCTTGCATGGATGTGTTTGATATTGAGTTGATTGAGATTTCATTTGACCTATTGCATTGGGTGATCCTACTACACACACTAAGAGCACTTAATAGGATCTTGAGAAATGGAGTCCCATTGATTAAGATCTTGGACTTAAAGAGTACTTTAAGGTTTATCATTTTGAAGTTTAGTGATCTCTACTCCCATTAAAACCAATTTTGGACTAGGATGGCCAAAGCTTGATTTCAAGAGGATTTTATCACTCTTTGATCACTTGTTTTAAACTTTCCATTTTCTATTCCCAAAAATAGAAAAATACATTTTACATACTTTTTACACTTTAATTCAGTTCAGTTAATCATTTCAAAGATCAAGAAACCCCTTTTTCCCGCTTAGTTTGCATAGCATAACATATGGGTTAACTTAGGTCCATTTATTTTAGGTTCTGATTATGTAAAACGACCCGAGGTTGCATCCTATATTGCAATCCTTGGATTTTTTTATTTGACCTCTAAGGGCTTTACGACCAAGGTTAAAATTAGTGGTGACACATTAAGTCACCACCTTTCTTTGTTTTTCTTTTCTTTTCATGTAAATTATTAATGTGAACTTTCATTTTTCATGAAAATTTCACAAAATAATCCAATTAACATACACGCAATATTCACATCATTTTCACTTAATTCATCTCTCAATTAGATTAAAATACAAGAATTTGTAACCAAAATCAAGATATGAAGGCAATTGAAAGCAATAGATACTAGACACAACACTAACTCTTTCAGGGATGAATGGGCTTCTGAATTTGATCCAATTAGATTCTTATAATAGTTGATTGAATTCTTTAGGATATCATTACGCACATTTAAGTACTTTACCATTCTGAGTTAAGATAGATGTGATTCTGCTTGTATTCCTCCTAAAAACCAAAGAATTAAAGAAAAACTTGGAACATTTATCCCTATTCTTAATTCAATTAACTCTGGATCTCTGTTGGATCAGAGAAGTGTGGTCTTTAATAGCCTTTAAATAAGCCTCCAAATCATTTAGCTCTTTTCATTAAATGGGGGGCTTCTGAATTCAAGGAAATTAGTGCTTAAGTGGAAGCTGTAAAACCTTTGTAACTTTATCCATAGCATATTTAATGTTGAGGCCTCCTCTAACATTAATCTTTTTTAGCTCCTATTTGATTGGCTTTATCATTTTTACATAAATATATTACTTAGTACTTATTATAAGACTCTCCAAAACCATTAGGACTGCATACTGGAAACCTTTATCCTCTATTAGGAAGTTATTGAATCTAAATGGAGAATTTCTAGCAAAATTCTTAAGTAGATTCTCTATTTCAATTGGAGTATGATTCTACATTAGAGGGTCCGTTAAAATGACTTTACATTTTAGGAATGGATTTAGCCTGAAAGAGTTCAGCAAAGCCCTATTCAACTTCTTAATAAATGTACTAGCTTAAAGATTGCTTATTGCTCCAAGTGAACATATGGTCCTCTTACTTCAAGTCAATTCCTTATACTTTCAACATAGCTTCTAAAGTCATCATAGAAACTACTCAAATTAATATTACCCTCATCCTCAGTTCTAGAGAGGGCAGCGTTAAAATCTCCATATAATAGTCAAGCTACCATACATCTGCCTTGCATAGCCAACAAGCTATTCCATAAGCCAATTCTTTGGAAAGTTGATATGTGCTTAATTGATTATGAATTTATTCCATGACACTTAGTGATTAATGACTTGAAATTGATTAAGATACTCACTTTAACTCATCTGTGATTTTAGGAACAATTCAGAAGTAAAGAAGTTAAAATTAGTCAAAAGCACGATATTTGGGCCATTTTTTAAAGAATAGTACTTACTTGTCTTTATAGAGTAAGAAGAAGAAAATTAGAGTAAGAAGAAAAAAATTCAGTACAAAAAAGACAACCATGAAGTTGGTGGGAGGTGAGAAAAACGGCAGCACATGTTGGAAGCATAAGGAGTAAAATGATAGAGCAACATGAAAGAGCAAAACGCATGCAGCATCTAGAAGCTTGAAGCAGAAAATGGCAATGCAGAGACACAATAGTAGCTAGAAAAGAAACAGCAACGTAGCAATAGACATTGGGCTTTTCATGCAAGCAAAATAGTAGAAATGCAAATGGGCAGGAGAAAATGTAGTGTAAGGAGAGTCACGATAGAGCCAGCCAAAATGTAGCACCAAATGAACCAAAACGGTAGCGTACAACCAAACTGGGAAGGAGCAAACGACAACATATAGCCACTTGAACAAAGCAAAACACAAATGTAGTGAGAAATAGCAACAAGAGTTTTTTCGTATGTTATTTTAGGCGGTTTTAACGAGAATAAAATAGTAATGAGAGAAACTTTCAGCTGAAGTAATTTTAGGGAATAAAATAGGTGTTTTTAGGCTGAATCGTGAGGGACCTTTGGGAGCTTCAAGAACAATGATCGTATTATCGTATTGTTCATTTGTTTGTATGAACCTATAGCCAGAATTTCGATATAATCTGTAAGTGTTATATTTCAAATTCATTTCTAGCGACTAATGGTTTGTAATCATTAGGGATAACACAACCTAGGTTAATTAATGCATCGTATGTGATTGTTTCCTTAATTAATCAGTTTTCTTAATTCTAATGCTACTACCCAATTGAATCTAGAGATTGTATCATAGGTTATTTAGTAGTTAGGTTTACTTAACAATATTTTCTTGATTAAACACTACCTAAGGGAAAACCCGAGTTAATTATTAACCCACGATTAATAGTTGCTACGAGAGGTTTGAGAATAATAAATAATTGAAATATATTTAATTAGGGTGTAGGTTGAGATTGAACCAAAGAATTGGGTCCCTAATGAATTCAACACTTTCATCATTTTTCGCATGTTTTTTTAATTTGTTTTTCTTAGGTTATTTTTATTTTATTTTCTTATTTCAAACCAAACAAAAATCTCCAAAACCTGAACACTGATTAATTTCATTTCAACAACTTTACACACACTCTTTATGGGATCGACTTAGACTCACCACTGTTATAGTAGTAGTCTAGTTACGATGCAATATTAATTTTGGCGTCTTTACCAGGGAGTGCAAAGTTTTAGTTTTTGTTTGTGATTTTAATTCATTTTTTGTATATATTTGTGCGTAATTAATTTATTTCCAGTCATTTCATGATCTTTTCGTTTTTTGTTTCGTATTTTTTATTATATAAAAAATTGACATATACGGAAGTAAATTCTTTTATAACTCATATTCCTAATCTCATAACCAAGTTTGGACTAATCAACCTAGCTTTTGTTAAAGATGGGATAATCAACAAAATTACTTCCCTGATAGTTTGTAGGATGCACAGAAATTCCTGTACAGGCCAGAAGTTTCTTATTACAACTCAGGTAGAGCTTTGGATGATTATATCAAGACCTATAATGCTACCCATCTTCAATTTCAATAGGGCATGCAGTAGCTTCAAGAGAGCATGCAACAATTTCAACATAATACCCTACAATTCCAATAGAAAGGATGCTAATTTTGGCTTGACATAAGGTCTAGTGTCTAAGATGTGGAGAGCCAACAAGATTTAAGTATATCTCTATAAGAAATTATTAATATTTTGAAAGTTAATACTTTATAACTTCAACAGAGTGTATAGTAGCAGCTCCAAGAGGATATGATGCAATTCCAGTAAGAAACGAGGCATACAATCTCTAGACTCTAGAACATGGCAAATCAGATAGGTGAGATAGCAGTAAGGATCGATCGCCTAGAGCTGCAAAGCAAAGAGGAGTAGCCATATCAACCTAAGGAGTACCCAAGGGACATTAGTATGGAAACCCTACGGAGTGATGAGGAGCTTCAGAATCTCAAGTGGACTACTCAAAGAATTGCTTGTTTGGAAGAAGTGGAGAAGGAGCTCGAAGAAAAAAAGGATACATCCTTTAGCTCAAAGGTAAATAGTAAGTTCCAATTTGTTGTTAAGAATGAATTTTTACTTTTATCTACCAGGTTAGATAAATTGAACGAAGAAGAAAAAGATGAAGGGACATTCGAGGTCTTTCTCGATAGTATGGACTCAGTAAAGTTTAAGATTCTAAAGACAGTGCATATGCTTAATATGATGGATTATCAACCAAGACCCTATTCTGAACAACCTCACGTGAAAGTGGATCAAACAGTACTACCTAAAGATCATAATTTTGTCATGTGAGGAGAAAACATGGAGTCGAGGTAGCAACCCTAAATAAAGGCGCTTCTTGGGAGGCAACCCAAGAGAAGTAAATTTCTTTTCTTTAGATTTCCGCATTACTTTTTTTTGCATATGTGTGTTTACGTTAGTTTGTTTCTTGCTTTTTTTTTAAGTTTTCAATCAAAATGATAGAAAGAATAAAAAAAACAAAAGCCTTTTTCATATCAGTCTAGGACTATATAGTCATGAGTAGTGAATGAACTGAATAGAGAATTTCATGGAAACATTTGTATGTACTTTTGCTTTTGTGTTTGATTAATGTGCATTATCTTTAGAAGAGTAGTGACTAGACAAAGCCAGTGAGATTTTGAGCCTTATTAGACTGACACATTCATATAATTCTCGTTGTCTTTTGATAATGTGTGACCTTCATGACATGCACATCCTTATTTTCTTTGATTATCTATTCAAGACTACATTTTTAGCACTTGCATTCACATAGAGTTGATTAGGCATTTTTGTTTCATAAGCTACATTAGCCAAATAGCTTAGCAATTATATGATCTTCCTTTTTGAAAACTTCTTTTGAGCTTTATTAGCCTTTCTTTGTGTACTAACCACATTACATGCCTTTAAATTTATCTAAATGTCCTACCTAAGCCATAAAGCTAGTAGATCATTTGTGATTTTTGAGTTTCTGGATGTACAAAAGTATAAGTGTGGGGTGTACATACGCGTGGGTTAGTTAGAATGTTGGAATGTTATTTTATGTCATATCATTGGAACTCCTATGTTAATGTAGTTTCTTTTAATTTTTATTAAAAAAGAGAGAGAGAAAAAACAAAAGAAATAGAGAAAGGAAGAGAAAACGTAATAAGAAAAAGAAAAAGAACAGGAAAGGAAAAATATATACGTTTAAATAAAAATATCTAGGAGGAAGTGCATATGGTTTGCAAAGTTATTTGTGATTAATGCATCCTCCTAAAGTTGCAATGAATGGCTTATTTAAGTATGTTGAATATGAGGTAGAAGTAGGCTTGGAAGGTTCACTCTTTGTGGTTTCAATGTATTGTCATCAATTGTATAAGTGATCCCTTCGGATTGGTATATGCTTCACGTGGTTTATGTGTGAGAGCTTAATTGAGTTATGAAATATAATTGTTGCATTCATTATAAATGATGCTACCCAGTTTTGTATGAATGTTAACTTGTGCACTTGATAGTATATTGAGTGTTACTTTAATTTCACTAGCTTTGATGGCTTTCATGCTACTTTACCTAAATACATCTCACTTTACCTTTACTCATATTACAACCTTGAAAAGTCCTTTGATTTATGATTTTGCATGTGAATTTTAATGGTGGAGAAATGAAATGATATGCAAACATGTGGAATGTCTTGATCATGAATGGTATTAAGTGTACCTGTAGGTATATTTTAGTTAAACACGTTTTCTAAGTCTACCAGTAGATTACTCAGTTTTTAAAGGTATTGAATATTGATTGATCATGAGCAAAAGTTTGGAATGTTGAGTTCTTGTTATGATTTTTAAAAGTCATTCTTTGATTATGATTATGTATTCTTGAAAAATATAGGAATTGAGTAAATGTTTTGGGTCTTTGAGCTTAAGTTTGATGTTTTATCCCAGGACGAACAAAAGCTAAGTGTGGAGGAAATTGATATATGCTTAATTGATTATGGATTTATTCTATAATACTTAGTGATTAATGAAATGAAATTGCTTAAGATACTCACTTTGACTCATATGTGATTTTAGGCACAATTGGGAAGCAAGGAAGTTAAAGTTAGTCGAAAGCAAAATATTTGCGCCATTTTTTGAAGATTAATATTCACTTGTCTTCATGGATTAAGAAGAAGATAATTAGAGCAAGAAGAAAACAAATTCAGTCAAAAAAAGATGACCAAGAAGTTGATGGTAGGTGAGAAAAATAGCAACACATATTGGAAGCATAAGGAGTAAAACGACAGAGCAACATGAAGGAGCAAAATGCATGCAGCAGCTGGAAGCATGAAGCAGAAAATGGCAGCATAGAGACACAGTAACTGGATAAGAAATGACAACGTAGAAGCAGACGTTGGGTGATTTATGCAAGCAAAATAGCATAAACCCAAATGGCTAAGAGAAAACGTAGCGTGGGGAGAGTCAGGAAAGAGCCAGCCAAAATGTAACACCAAATGAACCAAAACAGTAGTGTACAACCAAGCTGGGAAGGAGAAAACAACAACACACAGCCATGTTGAACAAAAAAAAGCACAAATGTACTGAGAAACAACAATAAGGGGTTTTTTCGTATGTTATTTTAGGGGGTTTTAACCGTAATAAAACAATAGCGAGAGAGGGACTTTCAGCTGAAGTAATTTTAGGGAATACAATAGGTGTTTTTGGGCTGAGTCATGAGAGACCTTTGGGAGCTTTGGGAGAGCACGAAGAGGGAGCTAAGCTCTCCATCATGAAAAGACCCATGGAGGGGTAGCTTCCTGACATTGGTTCGGAGGTGATTTCAACGTCGATGACCCGATTAAGCATTCCTTTCATATTTTTGTTGTTTCTTTCTCTCTTATTAAATTCATTATGTTCTCCTAGACACATGGATTTGGGTTTTGTGTATGAATGATCGTATTATCATATAGCTTGGTTATCTGTATAAACCTATGGCTAGAATTTCATTATAATCTGTAATTGTTATATTTGAAATTCATTTGTAGCAACTAATAGTTCATAATCATTAGGGATAACATAACCAAGGTTAAATGATGCATCGTATGTGGTTGTTGCCTTAAGTAATTGGTTTTCGTGACTCATAATGCTACTACCCAATTGAATCTAGAGTTCGTATCCTAGATTATTTGGTAGTTAGGTTTAATTAACAATCGTATCTTGATTAGACACTACCTAAAGGAAAACTCAAGTTAATTATTAATCTATAATTAATAGTTGCTAGGAGAGGTTTGAGATCAACCAATAATTTAAATATGTTTAATTAGGGTGTAGTCCGAGATTGAACCAAAGAACTAAGTCCCTAATGAATTCACCTCTTTCATCATTTTTTGTATATTTTCTTTAATTGTTTTTCTTAGGTTAGTTTTATTTTACTTTCTTATTTCAATCCAAACACCCCCCCAAAAAAAAACCTAAACATTGATTAATTTCTTTTCAACAACTTTACACTCACTCTCTATAGGATCGACCTAGTCTCACCACTGTTATAGTAATAGTCTATTTTGTTTTGACTAGTATTACGATGTGCTGTCAAAAGCCAGGTTAAATTTATAGACAATAGAAGTAAACATTGATAGACTCTCATGTATATAGTGCATTTTTAGATGCTTTACATATGCGTTAGAGTCCAACTCCTCCACCTTTAACAAAATTAATATTAAAGCATACAATAATTCCACCATATGCATGATGTTGGTAGTTTGTAACAAAATCCTAGTTGGGTGTCAGCTTCTCAACTTATTCAGTTTCTTTATTCTAATCATGGATTATAGAGTTAACAAAACACAAGGTTTTTCCTTAGATACAAAATCCCACAAAGCACTTTGCTTATTAGGGTTATTCAATCCATGAACATTCCATATTATGATTGACATTAATATGTTTACCTTTGGAGCTTTTCTTGTATTGCTCCTTTGATTTTTTTTACTGTTACACTTTCGAATTGCTCCTTCTTGTTTATACTCTTCATTGCATTATTGTCTGTGCTAGGGTAGTTAGGTGCAGGATTTAAAACTTTAATGTCTATAGCTTCTTCTAATACTTCCTTAAACTACATTATAGGAATTTCTTTAACCATTGTGGCTTCATCATCTTTTATGGTCTCTTAAGTTAATTCCAACTCCAAGTTGTTAGTTGGAGCTAAATTTTGAGTATCCTCCTCATTCCCATTCTAAATCCATTAATTCATTATAGTCTCCCTTCTTGAACACCTTACCAGTAGGTCTCCTTATTGCTCCTTGTGTTTTGATATAAGGCCTCCATTAATAGGACATTATGACATTATCCTCAACTAAACCATCTTCATCCCCTAAGCAACTCTGATATCAAAGTATAATCAATATTTAAGCGCTAGTTAAACTAAAATTGCCTAAACCATGCTCTGATACCAAATGATATAAAACCACATACCCCTGGGAGGATATGCAAATATCACACAAACAGTACTGAAACAATCTAAAACATGGTAAAGCATTTCCAAAAACTCAAGTATCATACATTTAATTTCATAGGTTAGGCATATTCAGAATATAACATACACTTGGTACTTATCCCATTTAAGCCCTAAAATCCAAATCCAACTTATATTAAGGTTATTACAAATCATCAAACAAAATACAAATTGCAATATGTCTTATTACATTAAATACAACTCAAAAACAAAATGAACATTTCCAAAACAAATCACAATCTCCTTAGCCACTACGGTTGTCTTTGTCTTTGTCTTTAAACCTTCTTATCAGAACGAACACGGAGGCAAAACCACCGTGCTAAGCATAAAGCTTAGTGGGGAAATAACTAAACAAAGCTGTTTCTAACGTCTAACATTTATATATACAAAATCAGATCACATCTCAAGCAATCTTTAAATGTTCATATTAAAGCGCAATCCAAACAATATGTATCTCAGAAAAAAAATATAACATATCAAAACAGGATATATTTGCTTCAGAGCAAAACCTACAAGTATCGTAATAGAATACCATAATATCATAGCCGAACTTTAAAGAATCGAAACAGAACCTATCTGTATCAAAACAGTATCTAATTATATTAGAACATAACTTAGTTATTTCATAATAGAGCTTGATTATATCATAAGTGAGCATTAATAAAATACAAAACAAGTTAGCCTACAAATCCTTTTTACAAAGGTTGGTAATGGGACTAGAATAGAAGATACCCATGTTTGGTATCTGAAACAGAAGAGACTTAAGTCTCTGAAACAAAAAAAAAACATAATTTTCTAAAATCAAAAGACACCAGAGTGTATGGCACAGAAAGTACCGAAGTGTCTAGTTATAGAAGACACCTTAGTGTCTAGTTACAGAAGACACCTTAGTGTCTAGTTACAGAAGACACCTTAGTGTTTTATTATAGAAGTACAGAAGACACTAAGGTGTCTTCTATAACTAGACACTTCGGTGCCTTCTGTGCCAGACACCTTAGTGTTTTATTATAGAAGTAGCTGCATACCCTTCTAGGTATGCCTATGTACCCATGACTAGGACTTTGTAGTTTTAAAATAAAACATTTCAAATTTCAAAATCTTATGCAAAAGATGTAATGCATAACATATGTTTTTATTCCATTTTTTTCTCAAATTGAACATAATCTTTCACATCAAACAACTTAACATGCCTCACATACATAAAAATTTACAATAATGTACCAATAAATGCATTATGTATTTACACATTACATATAATTACACAAATTCCCAATTCACAAACCATCATATTCAATTCACATCACATAAATCCTCTGAAACACTTTTGTGTACATAAGGACACATTCATCCTTGAACACACCAGACATTTCAACATTAGGCACATTATTTACTAACCACACATTCCTTAAATAATTACCTCAATTAACAATCCATAAATAAATTAAATTTTACTCAATTAATCTAACCTCAATTTAAGTTCATTTCACACCTTCAAGCGCAATTAAGTCCCAATGTACCAAATAAAAAGACCTAACCTTATATAGTTCAACAATTGCACAAAACCAAGTTTTTTTTACCTTCCTAACCATTTTCCATGACTGTGGGAATGTGCCTTAAAAATCTCACGATCGTGGGATGAATGAATTGAAGGTTCACTCACCCACAACCTACGGTTTGCTTCTAAAACTTAACTTCTTAACTGCCATTGATACACCTTCACCAAAGTCCATCAATTTTACTTCAATTCTACCTTATTCATGCTTCAATACCTCATCAAATTCATGTACAAAACAATTTAAAAATCATTCATGAAGCATCTCACAATCCATAATCTTTCAGGTATCAACATCCAAAGAAAAATTATCAAACAAGTATTATGTTCCAGACCTCAATTCATCATCAATTAAATGCATATTCTATCCAATTCAAGCATCAAATAATTCATATTATAGCATGCAACCAAGTTTAGCATTCCCTTACCTTCTTAACTTCAAATTTTAACTCCGAAGAACCAACTATTCCAACCCTTCCAAGTAATCAGCACACATAAAGATTCCAAGTGAAGATGATCCAAAATCAAGCAAAATTCCAGCAGTTCAGAGGGAGTAAGAGGTTTTAGTGGAGAGGAACAAAGTGTAGAGAGAAGGCTGCAGGAACTTTAAAGGTGAAGATGATTCATCACTTGCCTAACTCTTTGAATGCAAGGTGCCTTGGTTTGCAATGGCCATATGTCACACATGAAAGTGTGATACTTGTCCTTCATTAAAGTAACCTACATGTCTACATATGTGACAACCAAATGTCACAATTCAATTAGGCCACTTGTCACTCAACCAATGTTTCCAAATGTCAATGCATTAGTTATGCCAAATGTCACTAACTCATAGGCTTAGTCATTCTAATTTTCCATATACCAACTCGACTTGCCTCTTGACAATTTTCTTAGTCCAAATGTACATTTTAATACATCAATTCTCTAATGGTACCAATTAATTCCAAATCACTAAATATAATCCATTAGACCAAAATTCTAGACATATGAAATTCACGCTCAAGCCATAACACAATTTTAACACCTATAACACATGCACTTTCGTGAACATGTAACATTTCAACTAAGGTATAATTTGGGGCCTTACAATATGATTAGGAATGGCTTTCTATGTCTTTAATTTTTCTTCTTTTCACTTCTTCAAATTCTTGATTTAAACTTAACATTATTTTCAAAACCCTCCTCATCCATTTTTTTTTCTTAGGTAGCTTTCTTGAGACATTGATTAATCAATTTTTCGCTAAAAATTAGCTTAGAAACTTTATATCCTTTCAATCTATAAGATCTTCCTTTGAGCCTATAATGATAATAATAGAGTTATCTATATCAGCTAAAACATAATCACTAAAATTAGTTAAGGGTTGCACTAATGGCTCAACTCCTTATAGGTTTGCTTCTATAATAGTTTGCTTCTTGGGTGTTATAGGGATGCTATGATCCTTTTCCTTCTATAATTATGTTGGACCCGAACTTTTCTTGGAAGTTAGAAATATTAAATGAGAAAGTATTGGAAATTATTCATGAGTAAAGAAAAGGAGAATTCTTGAATTTGAAATGAAATGGCAAAGATGGTTTAGATACAAGATGGGTTATATGTGATATGTTGGAAGTTAAAAGCTAGAAAATGAATATGTTCATTAAGTATGCTTTGGTGTTTTAGTCATACTTTTGCTCTAGTTATCCAAATGAGATGATTTTTAATTTGGATTAAACTTGAGAGATAAGGCTACAAATTATTTGATGAAATTGAGCTTTAATTATGTCTTTAAGAATGTCAATTTTCGGATGGAAGTTGAGCACAGAATAATGTTTCAATATAAGAATGGTCCGAAAATGTTTGGTGTATAACTTTCAGATTTCTAAACCAAATTGAATGATTTTGGTGTCATTAGAAAATTAAGACAATAAGGGACATTTCTCTAGAAGGAAGTGCTATCAAATTCCTTCAATGGCATGATTAGAAAAAGGTCTTAATTTTTGGAAGGAGTTAAGCATGATTTTAAATAATCTTGAAACTTTGCTAGATTAATTATTTTATTTGGAGTTAATTATCGTGTTAATGTTGGTTGGATTTTAAAGTATTGTTTGATTGAATTAAGTAGCAAGAGTGTGAATGTATGAGGACGTTTTGGGAAGAACACTTAAGCATCAAGGTTATAAGTCTTTGAAGGAGGGGCAAAGAGGTAATTGCTCACTCATTAATGGCAAACTTGTAAATAAAAGGTGGTCTTGCTTTTTAATAAGAGGGGAGCACGAAAATTAGAAGGAGAAGAACCAAAAATTAAGAGAGAAAGAGGGAGAGTTCGGTGGAGGGAGGAAAGAAAGAAGAAAGAAGAAAAAAGTTAGGTTTTGATTTTTCTAAGCTTTCAAGAGGGATTTTGAAGTTGCTCAAGAAGGGAAAAAGGAAGAGGATGATGAGAGCTTCCATTCAAGCCAAGAAACTCTACATTTGGTGAAGGATCAAGGTAAGAGTATGTTTGAGTTGTTGGATTTTTGAAAGTGTTTTGGTTTAGATAGCTTAAGAAATGTATGGGTTTAAGTTTTCTAAGATCAATTTTAGTGATTATGTATTATGGGTTATCTAATTAGAATGTCCATTGATTTGGAAATTTTTGTCAATTGTTAAAGGAAATCAAGGAAGACAAGAAAAGGCAAGGGTAGAGGCTTTTTGAGCAAGGTTTACAAGCAAGGAAAATAAGGTGGGTACATGTTTATAATTGAGTAAATGAGCCCCTTTTGTTTTCTTTAAATCAAGGAATTTAATGATTTAAATTGCATCATAAGTGTTGCATTACTTGTGTCTTGAATGAATTGAGAAATTGCTATATGTTTGATATGTGAATTGTGTGATGATTTACGAAAATGATTTCTTTGAAAGGATTACGTGTTTATGAAATCATGTTTTTGGAAATTGTTTTCGAATTACCTCATGTTTATGAAAAATCAAGTTTCGAAAAGTGCCATTTTAGGCAACAAGTCTGAAATACATGTTATATGAGTTTTGGTAGTACATCCAAGAATTGTCACGTGCACATTGACCCAAAAATATGCTTCTCTCGGCTGCCCGCTAGTGGCACGGAGCTCCTTCGTGGACTCCCTCAAGTTTACAACTACACAGGACCATTACATGGAATTGTGTAGTTCGTCATGTTTCTGGATCTACCCAAACCATTATGATGTGTTTATATGTTTACATGTATTT
>JANZLH020000145.1:639611-652024 GCA_026770325.2 Erythroxylum fimbriatum
TTAATCAAAGATGTTGTGGCTAATCTTCAACTAATTAAAATTATATTGATCACATGACACCTCATTTTATGCAAAATTTTGAATAATAAAGGTTCTACTTCATCCCTTACAATTTATTATAATGAATCAATATCATATATTTGCATAAAATAAATATATATACATGAATTTCAAATCAAACAATGATTTAAATAATGTAATTTAATAAAATTGGGCTAATTTGTCAAAATTGAAATATTTATAGGTTCTATATATAAATACAAAATAAATATGGACTATAATGTAAATGCAGTATATTTTACACTGCCTTTATTCGCTTCCATTTATGGCTGACCAAACAATTTATTATTCCCAAGTATAAACTTAAAATTTTCAATGAACCCATGAAAGATAAGCTTCAATTCATGTACAACTTCTCCGTAATTCATTTTGGTCAAGAATTCATGCAATAATAAAAGCAACTGATGGGCCCCTTGAAAAGTTTTTAAAGTTACAAAAATTATGTTAATGCTGCAAAACTAAAGCTTGCAATAATGGCCACGAAAATAAGATTTCTGCAACATTTACTCAAAACTTTCCAAACAATGGCCCACGCAAGATTTCTTTTGATATTTTCAGAAGTTTCCATGGAAAGGCATGAAATAATGAAAGCAAACACCAATTAATGCTTATAACTGTGGGTCTTGTGAAAAGAATGATTCGTCTAGATGGTGTTTTGTGAACCAAAACAACAAGGATGACGGTAGAAAAAAAAACTGCTAAAACTTCATCATCGTCATCTCCACCAAGATGAAGTACCGCAAGTTACAGAATTTTTTAAGAAGGCTCATAACACGCATAGCCTTATCTTTATTTAAAAAAGAGCTTTTCTGATAAACAAAATCAAAAACTCGATAACAAGAAATCAAGTTTAAATGGAGACAAACTATTATTAATCAACTATCATGTCTTCAAAGAAATCAAAGCGCAATCATAGAAGTATGACTCTCATATGATCAATACGTGCAATAGAAAACACACCCAATCACATAATAATTGCAAAAGATTAACTAAATCAAGACAGTGGTCAAGTTTGCTCTGATACCAACTGTTAGACATGAATTGTAATCTATATACATGTCTATTATAGAAAAATGAAAATGTGAAATGTTATTACGTACCTCCTGCCATTGATGTTGAGAGATTTCTGTTAAATATGAGAAGGCTCTTCTAAGCTTTTGGCAAATGTAAGAGATGATGTATGCAGAATAAAAAATGCTAAGCCTAGGGGCCCAATCTCTTTATATTTCTTATTGTCTTCCATCAAAACAGCAGAACAACGTGACGGTTCAAGTGGAAGGACATGAGGGTTCAAAATGAACAGACACGACCCATCATAAAGGAAACTAACGGATAACGGTGGCTAGGACCAACACATGCTTTTTTCCAAAATGGGTTGGAGGCTTGTGAAACAATTAACAGTTAATTGCCACTGAAATAAAGGTAGAGTTCTCATTCTATAGGTAATGCTCTCTGACTCTAGATCAGATGGAGTTAGAGAAAGAACAGTAAAAAGTGTGAAGCTCTTTTTAAAAAGTTGTTTTTTTAATTGACAGCCAAACAGTCAACTGGCTTTTTAAAAAAGCTATTCTCAAAAAAGCTCTACAGATAAAAGCTCTACTGATAAAAACTATATTGATAAAAGCTCAACTAAACGGGCCCTTAATTACACACTTCTACCTATATTACTTTAGGATGACCATAACTCCCATCTATTTTCCCCTAAAGAAAGTCTCTCGTCATTTTTCTCAATGGATTTTACTAACTTTCTAGAAAGGAAGCAAGAGCTCCAGTAAGTATGTATGGAGCAAATTGTAGATTTGATTAGCTAAACTCTTCGTCTAAAAGATGGAAAATGATTTGTCCATTTCCTAATTCTCTTATGAACCTTCTCAATCAAAAGGAGGCATTTATTGAATGTTAACCTTCTAGTTGTAATAGGCAAGCCTAGATATTGCAATGGAAAGTTTTTCCTGCTTGTTCCAGTTAGGTTGGAAATACTAGCCCAACACATGAAAATTGGATTAAATGGCTTTTACTGAGATTCATATTCAGACCTCACATCGAAGTGGTAGTTTGAGGGTTTCCTTCAATTGTTTAACTCATTTTGGATAAGCTTTAGAGAACGGAGACATTGTGTTTTTAGCAATTGAGATAGGACTTTCATACAAAGGATGAACAGGTATTATGTAGTTGGTTTCTAGTTTTAGGACATCTGTCTTTAGCCAGATCTGCCTTCGATTATTTGGGTTTGATATTGGGTAATCCCCATATGCTAATCTATTGTGTTCCCATTTATTTAAATTTAATATAATCCAATTTAATTTAAAAATAATGATAATAAAATTGAGGGGAAGAGAAAAGGGACGGAAATTAGGGTTTATACATAAAGAGTCAGCCTAGAAGTTGCAATTACAAATGCAAATGCGCCGAATAATCCGGTTCACGAGAACGAAGATAGCTAGCACCTCATCATACGTACGTTATAGTTATAATCTCTGCTCGACTGTTGCGAGACGCGGTAATTCCTCATCACTTGTTGTTGTTAGAAATGTTTAGAAACTAATTGAAGTGTGGTTTGAATTGGGTATTAGGTTCTTTTTAATTGTTTCTTTTTCCCTTGCGTAACCATTGTTAGGTTGTGAAAATGGCTTCAGACGCAGTTGAGGGGCAACAGGCGTCTCAGAAGTTGCAAATATATTCAACTTCTACCTCACGAGTCACTCCCTTTTGGAAAGGTACACATCAAGCCCTTTCTCTCCGTCTCTCTCTCTACTACATGCAAACATAATACAGAGTATCAGATCCCTCTAACTCTTATATTTTCTCTTCCAGAAAAGTATGAAAGAGAAGCTAAGAAGTACTGGGACGTTTTTTACAAGCGACATAAAGACAGAGTTGAGAACGTTATCTAATTTGCTTTCATTGTTAGTGATTGTAACTCATCCTCACTGTTTTCGATTTTGTGTTTTTCTTTTTTTTTTTCTTTTTCAACTGTCTAGTTTTTCAAAGATCGCCATTACTTGGACAAGGAATGGGGCCAATATTTCACGGTAAGTTAATTGGAAAAACAAAGAAAAAAACTGCTCTTATTAGTTAGTAACTCTACTAGCGGTTTGAAATTTCAGGGAGCAGGAGGTGAAAAAATCATTCTCGAGGTAAATATTTTAGTTCCTTTTTTGGGGTCTGATTCTTTTCTAGTTTCATGCATGTTGATGAGTGGCACTGAATCCCAGGTCGGCTGTGGAGCTGGAAACACGATCTTTCCTCTAATTGCAACATATCCGGGCATTTTTGTTTATGCCTGTGATTTCTCACCACGTGCTGTTGACTTGGTTAAGGTTCGATTCTTAGTTTATTCCTTCTTACTTGTCACAATTGGATGTTATTGCATGTACTCAGAGAAAAGACTTGATAATTTGAGCTATAAAGAACATGGGAAAGCTTTAGTTCTGCTGATGAAATTGAAACCATCCAGAAATTTCTCGAGTAACAATTGAAAACAAAGCCATCATTTGTATGCTTATATGGTTTTTTTGGCACATATCCGAATTTTTTAAAATTTTATCATACGTTTTGACTTTTGCTTACATTTCCACTTTATATTTCATGTTGGATTGCTGCAGACCCATAAAGACTACTCAAATGCTCATGTTAGTGCATTTGTATGTGATCTGACTATTGATGACTTGAGCAAGGAAATTTCTCCATCTTCAGTTGATATTGTGACAATGGTATTCAGATCCAAGTTCCTTTTTTTTTTTTTCCCTTTCACAAGGGTTATATAATTGGAGAAAATTATGTTTTCAAGTATGATGGTTGATAAGTGCTGTTTCATATATGTTCTTTTCCGGTTTTATTACAACCTTAAGCTTAATTATCAATTTCCAACCTTTACTTGACCATCTGACTTTTTAAGCAGATATTTGTATTATCTGCAGTTTCCCCTGAAAAGATGCCTGTAGTGCTTCGAAATATAAAGAAAGTTCTCAAGGTAAACATTCTAAAAGTTTGTTAGTTCAAATCATTTCATAAGTTACATCTTACTGCTCAGATGGATTTAAACAATGTCATTGTTTTCTTCACTTTCCCAGCCAGATGGTCAGGTGTTATTCCGAGACTATGCAACTGGTGACCTTGCACAGGTTAATCATTTTTCAGTGCACTGGGAATTCATTTCCTTTGATTGTTACATGCCAATGCTTTTTTCATTTATTCTTTTTTAGGATCAATGAGTTCCTTTGTGGCTTATTATTTTGTGTTATCAGGTGCAATGTCCTTTGTGGCTTATTATTTTGTGTTATCAGGTGCAAATGTCCTTTACATTTAGTGACGCGATGAAGGACTTAATCTTTCACTTCTTTCATTCTTATTTGTTTTAATATATTATGCCTACAAATATAGGTGTACACATTATATTGAAGCAGTTACGGATATCTTCTTTACCCATTGCTTCACGTGGCTATGAGTATGAAAAGTTTTAACATTAAATTACTGATATCTTTGATTGACAGTGGAATTGGTCAATGATGAACATGTTTCCTTTCTTTAATCTGTGCGTTAGTGGCACTAAAAATATGTTTCCTAACACATTTCAAGTTTGTATTTTGAAACAAAAATTGCATGGATTAATCCATATTGTGCTTGTCCTTTTACTAATTTTTTGAGTTTCTGTCAACTGACTTGCTGGTACATCCTTTCTTCCTGCAAACATCTTTGTTTCATTTTTCTTACTTGTGTATTTACTATCCACTTCTTCATTTACGGCAGGAAAGATTCACTTGCAAGGATCAAATGATCAGTGAAAACTTCTATGTCAGGGGTGATGGTACTGTAAGTTTCTGAATGTGAGCATCCATCATTAATCTGTATTCTAGTTTAACATTAATGTGTCAATAACATACTTTCTCTGGTCTGTGATCTTCAGCGGGCTTTCTATTTCTCAAATGTCTTCTTAACAAGTTTGTTTAACGATAATGGATTTGATGTTGAAGAACTTGGTTTGTGTTGCAAACAAGTTGAGAATCGATCTCGTGAACTAGTGATGAATAGGTAAATAACAAATAGGAACTCTCCTTGTGGATCATGGATCTGAATTTTGTTTACTTTGCTGTTTACTTCGAATCTTTCTGACACTATTTGGTGTAATTGTCTCTTCTGTATTAAGGCGGTGGATCCAGGCTGTATTCCGAGTTTCAAAGTCTTCCATCATCAATGAAGCAAATAATGAAGACCTACTCGGTCTAGGATATACAATGCCTAAAGAAAAGAACTGTTCAAAGGAACTTTCTGATAATTCTGATGTTGACATATCTGAGGGTTTGGGTGCTGAAATGTTTGGCGTTTTCCCTAGCAATAACAGTGAGGTTGACATTAAACTGTCTCTAATTTTTCTTGGAACCCCCATAACTGCTGATCTCTTAGAGCTGTGATTACGCTCCTAAACGATTCTTTGAAGTTGTGCAGGACTTTCTATGTAATGGGGATAAATTATTAGGTTTCCTTTTCTTTCTTATTTATTTACTTGTTGAGAATCAACTTAATTGATCTTTCTCTGTTTCTCCAAAAGGTTATCGAGATAGAACTTGGTCACCACAATTTCAAGATCAGTGTACTGTCAAAAGAGTACCAGCACATATATAAATCAACAGGCTTGATGCTCTGGGAATCAGCTCGTATGATGTCTTCTGTGCTAGCAAGAAATCCCACTATTGTTGAGGGGAAGAAGGTCCTGGAGTTGGGTTGCGGTTGTGGGGGCCTCTGCTCTATGGTTGCTACTAGGTCGGCTGACCTTGTAGTAGCCACTGATGGAGATACATTAGCACTACAGATGTTGACCCAGAATGTTGCTTCTAATCTTAGACCACCGTTCTTAGATAGACTAGTTACAAAGAGACTAGAGTGGGGAAACAGAGAACATATTGATTCCATAAGAGAAATTAACTCGGAAGGTTTTGATGTCATATTAGGCACAGATGTAACATACATTCCTGAAGCTGTTGTGCCTTTGTTTGCAACTGCAAGCGAATTGATATCATCCAACAAAAATGGCAAAAAAGATGGAGAGGCTGCGTTGATTCTCTGCCATGTTGTGCGCCGAGTTGATGAACAATCCATGCTTTCTGCGGCAAGTCGATTTGGGTTTAGACTAGTTGATAAGTGGCCAGAGGGACTATCGTCCAATCCGGCTCGAAGTGTTGGAATGAGTATCAGCTCTTGGTTCCCTGCCAGTGGTAGTGATGAGTATATCCCAAGTACGGCATTGAATATCTTGTACTTCTGCTTGTGATTATTTCATAATGTTTTCAATTTGTTTCTTTATAAAGTTATTGTTGGCGTGATTCAATATAATTTAAAATCAATTCTTTCGTAGTCAGTCCAATCGTCAGAATCGGTCTCTAGTCGCATGTGGGATGAAGAATTGATTTATTGTTTCAACATGTTTATGTTACAATTTTCGATTTTTAGGCCTCTTTAAGATGACTTTCGAAAAAAATGCATGTCAAAATGTCAAATCGTTTTATATCTTTATTGGAGGCTGTCCTATCATAACGTTACATTTATTTGTTCAAACGTGACTTTTTTTGAAAATTAATGGAAATTATATTAACGAATGGAGCTCTAAAAAGATAAAGGCTACTATAAGCTACCGAAGTGATAACAACTATTAATAGATTAAGAGCATACTTCGTATATCTTCATTTTACACTTCCTCTGTTGAAACTTGCTTATATTATTATTGCCTTTTTTGTTTATCTTGATTCTATAATCTATATGTCATGCCTTTTGTTAATGAGTTTTGATAGAAGTTGTGTTGGGCTTGGCATTTGTTCTTTATTTTTCTTTTTCATCTCTCTCCAAGCAGGATATACACCTGATCGCAAGGTAATCTTAAGGAGGTCATCCTCTTGTTTAAGATGTTGCCTATTTGAAATCCATAAGACTATTTTCTCCCAATCATCTTCACTGCAATGGGGGTTGCATAGAGCTTAAATTCTTAGCAAATAACACTTTTAAGAGCAGTTACATTTTCAAAGTAGATGGTCTCTAGATTTATGCTCTTCAATTCATAGGCTGTAGGTTGGATTTGTGTTGAGAATATTTGACTCTGTCTAGAGTGCTTACCCTATTTCTGATGGCAAGCCACATGATGGATGATAATTTGAGGGGATTGTGTTTGAATCATCCCAGCTTGTTCCATTGCAGGGATGTTGGATTCCTAAACACGTTGTAGCAAGAGTTGTTGGTGAATAGGTTTGTGATAGAACACTAGCTTTCTTTATTTATATATGTCTGTTGAGTAGTATCCAAGCACCCAGTACACCCAGTGCTTAGTAAGTAAATGACAGTGTGTTCTTTAGACTCTAGATCAAGAAATAGAAAGAAAAGAAGTATAGCAGTAATGTATGCTCACAAAACTCCTCCTGGCCCTTCTCCTCCAAGAACTCCCTGAACAGACAGCACCTTCTCCCTCCTTTTGGTTAGCTTTCGTCTGTAGAAATACCCCCTCCTCTCTCCTGCCCAGTGGGCCCTACTGTTGCCAAGTTAGTTAGGATTGTCCTCCCTTTTTTCCCCTGCAGTAGCCCCTCCCTCTGTCTTCTAGAATATACCTTCAACCCTACATGCCCTTTGTTCCTTTTATAAACTTTCTCAATTAAGGGTCTATCAGATTGATGCATCATGTCTTGACACCTTATACTATTCTTTAAGTGTTGACTTGTTTTATTTCTAGGAAGATTTTTCTGAATAACGGAGAGGCCTCTAAACTTTATATGTCACTCATTGCCTCTTATAAGCTCCTTGACCTTAGCTTTGGGGTTTAACATGTGCCTCATATGATAGGCTTTAAGGAATAGATACAACGCACCTTTTTCACTCCAATTGTTGAACTCCATTCTTAATCTCCTAATTAAGCTTTTTCCGTAGCTTGAAGATTTGCATCATGGTTTAAAAAATGTCATACTTGTACCTAATCTTTCAGACATTGATTTTCTAGGTAGTGTGAGTGAGTCCATTGCACCTAAAGAGTTTCCTTTTCTATATGGAGCTTCTAAATCCTTTTGTTAAGTAGCATTTTGTTAGTGAATTGCATTGATCATAAACTTAGCCCTCTTTTTATTTGCATTACAATATCAACTTATTTGACTTTAGTAAAAGATTTTTTGATTGCATCCCTAGTTTATAGAAAGTTTCACATCATTCTCTCTAATGCCTTCATAAGGTTCGTTGACAATACTACCTACAAGATCTAATATACATGTAGATTAGTTAAGATAGATTTGATAAGTTATGGCCTACCTGTATAAGTTAAACTTTTGTTATTCCACTGAATGATTGTCTTGTGGAACATAATAAGCAAAGCTTGCAAGTGATAGACCTAAGATAACCCGTTTCTATGTTAGGAAGACTAAGCAGAGGGCAGAGGAGTAATCGGTAGAGGAGTATGCTAATATGTATTCGGTTAGTTAGTTAGCTAATAGTACTGACAACCAATCATCAGGTTGTCCGTTAACGGAATCTGTTAGTAGCCACAGATTCTTCGTACAAATAATAGAGAGGAAGGAAGGGAGAGACACGTATGAAGAATGACATGTGTATGAGCCCTAGGCTAGAGGTTCTGGACCTCGAAACCAGATTATCTTTGTATTTATTCACAGAAATCAATAGCAAATACGTATTTTCTCCATACCTGTTTCCTGGAATCTATCAATTGGTATCAAAGCGGATGATCCTGAACAATGGCTGCTAAGAACCTTGATAACTGGATGGAAGGGCTGGAGAAGGATCTGGAACTGTTGAGAGAAGAGAGACGAAGAGATGGGGAGGAGATGCAAAAATCGATCAGCCAGGCTCACCAAGAATTTCAGAAACAGCTTAGTCATTCCACTCAAGATTGGCAGAGACGAATAGAGGAACATGGTGTGGAACTTCAAAGGAAGATGGAGGATGTTAATAGGGAAATGGGAGAATGTTTGAGGTTCGAAATAAAAAGCATGATGATGTCGGTCTTGCAAACGTGGAAAAGGACTGAAGGCGGTATTGTGGAGACCCGACCCAAAGAGCGCCCACCCGAAGAACCTCAACCCGAGCCCAGTCGAAGGAGGGACCTAGGAAAGGCTACATTGGCGCCGGATGAACACTTTGAGAGCAACGATTGGCGCAATGAACCCAGTTACCGTGTCGACCCACCTCCTAGGTTCACACGCCCAGGTGATTTTCGGTGAGATTGCCGACCAAGAAGAATTGAGATGCCCACGTTCGGAGGGATCGACCTCGATGGGTGGGTCTACAAGGTTGAGCGATTCTTCTCAGTGGGGAGGTTCACCGAAGGGGAGAAGATGGAGCTAGTGGGTATGAGCTTGAAGGGAGATGCACTGACGTGGTTCCGGTGGGTGGAGAGCCGTCGACTCATCGTGGATTGGCAAGAACGTAAGAAATTGGCAACGTAGAAATTTTGCCCAGCTCATGAAGGAACACAGTGCCAGCGACTGTTAGCGGTAAAGCAGGTCGGCACGGTGGTGGAGTACACCAGCAAATTTCTGGAACTCGCAGCCCCTCTTTCGGAGTTGCCCGATGCAGTATTGCAGAGTACATTCATGAATGGGTTAGTAGAGGAGATCCGGCTGGAAGTGCAGATTCTCAAGCCCAGGAATTTGGCTGAGATGATGGAATTAGCTCAACTGGTGGAGGAGAAGTTCCGACGCATGAATGAATTACGATGGAATGCTGGGGAGCAGCCACAAAGTGGGGGCCGATGGGTCCACGAATGGATCATGCACGGGGGGAGAGAACGAAGGAGGAAATAGGAATCCAGGGAAGTCAACTTGCTACTTTCACCTGACCCAACAATCCCGACAGCCATAGGCACCAGAAATTGGGAAATTTTCGGAGGTTGACAGTGAGTGAGTTACAAGATAAGAAGGCCAAGGGGCTTTGCTTCAGGTGTGATGATAAGTTTAGTCCGGGTCATCGGTGTAAAAAAATAGAACTTCAGGTGTTGGCTGCCATGGATGAAGAGTCTGACCTTGAGAAAGAATCAGGGGAAGAAGCTGAAGAGGAAGAATTCCACAGGTCGATGATGGGATTCACTTTTCCTAAAACTATGAAAGTGAAGGGGACCATAGGTGAGAGAGAAGTAATAATACTGATTGACAGTGGAGCTTCACACAATTTTTTTTCATGGGAATTAGTAAGACTATTGAATTGTGAGTTAGAGGGCACTATGAGGTATGTTATAGCCCTGGGAAATGGTCAGCAGATTAGAGGAGAAGGCATTTGTAAGGCGATAGTGTTGTCAGTGCAAGGATTGCAGGTAACCGAAGAATACTTACCAATGGAGTTGGGCTGCTGTGATGTTATATTGGGCATTAAATGGCTACAAACTTTAGGTAAGGTGGTGACAGATTGGGGCAAAATGACAATGGAGATCAGACAAGGTGATAGAACCCTCACGATTATGGGAGATTCGACACTCGCAAAAACACCGTTCAGCTTGAAAAATTTGGTGCAGACCACAATAGTTGGAGATTTGGTGTATTTATTACAGATGGGGTGTGCAGAAGGGACAGAGCTGAAGGGTGTCACCCCAATTCATGCGAAGCTAAAGGTGCTTTTAGAGGAATTTCGAGCAGTTTTTGACATACCCCAACAATGGCTGCCTGAAAGGGCTAGACACCATGCCATTGTACTCCAAAGAGGAGCTAATCCGGTCATGGTGAGACCATATAAATACCCTCAGTTCCAGAAGAATGAGATTGAGAAGCTAGTGAAAGAGATGTTGGATTCTGGGATAATTCAACCAAGTGTGAGTCCTTATGCAAGTCCGGTGTTGTTGGTTAAAAAGAAAGATAGGGGGTGGCGCTTTTGCATGGACTACCGTGCATTGAATAAAGTGACAGTCGTCGACAAATTTCCAATCCCTATTATAGACGAGCTCTTTGATGAATTAAAGGGGGCCACTATCTTTTTAAAGATTGATTTAAAGGCGGGATATCACCAAATCCGTATGAAACCCGAAGACATTGAGAAGACAACATTTAGAACTCATGAAGGGCATTATGAATTTCTCGTCATGCCCTTCGGATTGACCAACGCACCAGCCACGTTTCAATCTCTCATGAACCAGGTTTTTAAGCCTTATCTCCGTAAGTTTGTATTGGTATTTTTCGATGACATCTTGGTTTACAGTGTCAACAAGGAAGCGCATGTTGGTCACTTGTGGGCGGCAATATTCATGGTGCTCAAATCTCAGCAACTGTATGCTAATTGGAAGAAATGCAATTTTGGGCAAGAAACTTTGGAATACTTGGGGCACATTATATCACGAGATGGGGTGGCAACCGACATTAACAAAATCCAGGTTATGGTGAATTGGCCAAGACCATTGAATGTAAGGGAGTTGCGGAGCTTCTTGGGTTTAACAGGATTTTATAGGAAGTTTGTAAAGAATTATGGACACATTTCTTGGCCACTGACACAATTGTTAAAAAAAGAAGGGTTTAAATGGACTGAGGAGAGTGAAGCTTCTTTTCAACAGCTGAAGCAAGCCATGATTTCAGCCCCGGTTTTAACCTTACCCGATTTTACTAAACCCTTTATAATGGAGACCGATGCATCAGCCAATGCTATCGGAGCGGTTCTAATGCAAGAGAATCGACCTATTGCCTACTTCAGCCAGGTTTTGCGCACATCCAACCGACATAAATCAGCATATGAGCAGGAATTGTTGGCGATTGTCTTAGCAGTGAAGAAATGACGATCCTACCTTTTGGGCCATCAATTTATCATCTGAACCAATTAGCAGCCACTTAAATTCCTGCTGGAACAACGAGAAGTCCACCCGGATTATCAGAAATGGTTGTCCAAATTGTTGGGGTATAGCTTCAACATAGAGTATAAGGCAGGAAGGGAGAATAGTGTGGCTGATGCATTGTCAAGAAGACCTCCTCAGGTTGAAGTTATGGTTGTGGTAGCATTACAGGCGCTGGATATGGAACAAATACTCAAGGAGATTGAGGCTGATCCCAAGTTGTCTAAATTGAGGTAGGAGCTTCGGCAAGATGGGGGGTCACATCCTCCTTATACCTTATTCCAAGACAGGTTATTTTACAAGGATCGGTTAGTACTTGTAAGTATAAGTCGACTTGTCCGTGACACAAGGCGACTTATCTTGTCGCGATACCCATAAGGCGACTTGTATAGTGAGACAAGTCGACTTGTGTTAGGTATTGTGAGTTTGTTAGAGTAGAGCCCTAAAGGCAATCCCTTGTACAAAGTTGTGTACATTCTTTATGAATTAATAAAGAAAGGCAAGTTTCATTAATTTGATATTCATTTGTTATGAATTGATTGGATCTTTAATCGAATTGATGAAG
>JANZLH020000145.1:655284-670353 GCA_026770325.2 Erythroxylum fimbriatum
AACAGATATGGTATCAATTGCTCTGATTTAGTTTGGTTTTTCGTAAGAGGTTGGACATCCGATAATGGGTTCCAACAAATTTACATTTTTCATTAATCTTTTAAAATTAAAAATATATTTAATTAAGTGATAGCTATAATTTATATCATATTTTAGTAGGTGTTTTAACATGTTTTGAGGTGTTGATTAGATGAATTGTGCATGTTTAGGATTAGAATTATGTAATGTGATGATGTTTTTATGTTTTTGGGTATTATGTGGTTTAGAGCATGTTATTGGAATTTAATTTTATGTGCTTGAGGTATTTTGATGCCTTTGTTAGTGTTTGAAATTAGATCAAGAAGATCGAGTGAAGTTGGAGAAAGTTTGGAGAAAGAGCCAGGCCACGACTATGACATCCCTGTCACGGTCGTAACATAAGTGATCCAGATAAGGTCACGATCATGACTGAAGATATTTTCAATCATTTTCAAGGGTACTTTTCACGATCGTGATAGACGTGAGACAGACGCGGGTATCTGCTTCAGTTTTCATTTTTTAGGATCATTTTGGACTTTTTGGCCTGGATAAAGCCTAATTTTTACCCTAAAAGGCAAAACAAATATAAAAGAAATAAGATAGCCCTAATAAGCTAAGCATCCATCTTACCAATTAGAGAAAGAAGGCAAGGAAGAAAGAAGAGGAGAGAAGAAGAAGAAGAGTTGCTAGCCCCTCCAGCCATCCTTCCAAGTTAATTTTCTTAATTCTTCTTTGTGTTTATTTCATTTGAAGTATGAGATGAATATGAGGATGAAGAATACTTGTTTAACGATGGATGAAGAATACTTGTTTAAGGATCTTCTAAACTAATTTGGGATTAATTCTTGAATCAATTGTGATTTGATTGCTTTTGATTTTAATGTGTTTGGGTATTATAATTGTTTATCATTTTTGCATACTTCAGTAACATATTGAGTGATTGAACTGATAATAACATGATTAGGTTGGGTAGTGAGAATTAACAACCTAATAGATCATATAAACATCAAATCGGTAATTACACGAAGAGAGATCTTGTGTGAGGTCCCTATTGTCTATTAGATTGCTTAAGAACTAATTAGAGTGTGGGTTGTTTTGTTAATTGAGAAATTGTAAAATTAGAAATTTGGATTCAATTAGGGATTATGATTTAGGGTTTAATGATTAGGTGTCGAGAGAGGATAATCAACCTTTCGAAATTCTAAGACTGATACCAATTAACTCAAAAGTAATTAAGTTAGCAATTGACGATAGAATGAATCCCCTCTTCTCATGATTAGTTAATCTTGTCTTCTGCGATTTCTTGATTGGTAAATGGTTGTGCCATATTTTGATTTCCTTGTGTTAATTTTAGAACTTCAATTTCAATCAATTCCTAATCGATTGTTTAATTTTCTATTTTAGTTTTTATTTTAATTTGTTTCACATTTGTTATAACCGTAGATAACATTAGGATTCAATTAGTTCACTAATTCCTTCAGGGATCAACACCTCAATTATTATCCTTTATGACCCGTACACTTGAGAATTATTAAAGGTTTCATAAAAGTAAATTTTGATCAACATTAAGCTTAGTTCAGCCACAAAGACTAAATAAATGAGTTATTTTTAATTTTTAGAATTAAACAATATATTTAATTAAGCTTAGTTCAGGCTTGAATAGGCTCCGGACTAGACACAAATCCCAACATAAAATTTTGGCCAAAGCCCGGTCCAACCCATTGCACCTCTAGTGCTACAAAGTAGATAATTGGTGTCGAAGCTTGGAGAACCTTGCATTGTGAAAATCTAGAAGCTACTCTAGAGCTAACTGAGGAGATGGAAATGAATCATTACTAGTGGAAATCAACATAAGGAAGGCAATCAACCCACTATGTTTACAAAATATGGATGCCGCCATCACTTTAGTAGCTCAACTGGAATCTTTAATAAGAAATTTAGATATCCTAAATGTAATTAAAGAAAGTTGTAGAAACAAATATAGTAATAAATATTGCCAAGTTGGAATTAATTTAGTTGGGACTACTAAACAAGTTGACTACTGGGCTATTTGCAACCTCAAGCACACCCCTATAATAATGCATACAATACAAAGTGGAAAAATCATTTAAATCTCTCATAGGATAATCATATAATTTAAGAGAAACCTCCTCCACTTGGTATTATGAGTCGCATCAAAAGAAGAAATGAGCTTACAAGAATTACTAAAACTATATACCTATATACGAAGCTCAATTTCAAAATCAAGAGGCTTTAAATCTTAACCTCAAAAATATATTAGTCAGTTAGCTAACTTGATAACTAAGAGATCTTAAGGGTCATTACCTAATAACACATTATATGATTCTAGGGATTATAAGAGGGTGACCACTTAGAGGAGTGAAGAGGAGTTGACTAATGATAAGAAAGAGGAAGTTAAGAGAGAGGGGGTTGTTATTAGGAAACAAATAGATAAGTAAAATGAGAAAAAATTTCATATATCAAATAAGATAAACTATTCTTTCTCATATTACAATTCATACTATTATACTAACATGATAGAAACTAACACCTATGATCCTTTTCAAAATATATTCAAGTAGATGAAGGGTCACAAGAAGGTATAGATGGGAGCAATATCAAATTTTAAGGGAAAAAAACCTTCATGTGAAATTGACAAAGTTTTGAAGGAGGAGGGTTTAAAATCCTTCTTGCCACCTCACTAAGATTATAGTTTAATTAAAAGACTATAAAGAAATGCTTATTTATAGGCAACTCAATACTTTTCTTTTATACACTTTATGTTCACTAACTTAAAGTACTTCATTAGTAGATGTTTCTATTTAAATTTATTTTATATGTTTGTTTTATTTTATTTATTATGTCTTTTTTGTTTTATGTGTTTGACATTTTATTATTTGTTTATTTTCTAGTGTAGGTCCCTTATCTTAATGTCATGAACGTAATCCATAGAAAAGTAACATTTTAGGACAAGGCATAGAGAAGTTTTGTAAATCTTAATGATTCAACTTTCTTCAACCTTTCAACCTTTTACATGCTTCCACTAGTTTATTTTATGTTCTATATATGCTTAAACTGAGGATAATGTATACATTAATTACAGGGGAATAATTACTATAGGCCTTAGTTTGTTTGTTGCATTTAATCCGCATACATTTAACTTGATAAGTGAAAGTTATAGAAGATTGAAGTAATTTAGTTTATCTATTAAAAGTGACATTTTCTTGTGATTTGATTGCATTAAGTCAATAGATATGATCATTGATGACTAGGTTAGTTAAAACTTGATTGAATAGTTTTTAAAAGGATGCTTAGATTGAACAAAGAGCTTATTGTATGATTTAGACACAATTTGAGTTTTGAGGTTGGGTTATTGAGTGGATGATTAATCCATATTGATTGTGAATTATGTAAGAAATTGAATAAAAATGAACACTAATAAATTGTACTCCAATATTTTTTATTTAAGTAATAGGTCAAAGTTATAAGTTGCGCTAGTAGCTAATTGAACTTGTGATTTGATCGAGCAATCATAGATATTTATGACAAAATACTTAATTCTCATGTAAAAAGGTCAAGAAGATATTTCATCCATGCCAGTCATGCTTGTTATATTATATTAAGAAAAGAAAGAAAACTTAAAGTAAAAATACATTACATATATGAGTTGAAGTTGTTTTCCTCTTTTATGTTCACTTTTATATATGAGGTGAAGTTCTTTGAATTAAATGGAATTTGAAAGATTATTTAGTTAAGTTAAAATTGAATTATAAGTTGGTGTAACTACCTAAAGATCTAGGTGAATGATGAATGGGATGGTGGGACTAATAATGATGATATTTGACCACTTTGAATAAATGTTTACATTCCTAGAACCTATATAGACTAGTGTTTTTAGGATCAATTTGCTTATGAATAAGCAAAACTTAAGTATAAGAGTATTTGATATACCTAGAAATGCATATGTTTTCTTTAGTTTTTAAATATATCTTCAGACTTAAATTACATTAGTTTAATTGATTTTGCTATGTTTTAGGTAATTGTTTAATATGTTAACTTTGGATAAGTTTTTGATTAAAATTAAAGAGTTATGTAAGGAAAGAAGAAATCTCAATTTATGGTTGAAACAAGACCATATGCCAAGCTGCAACTCTCTTAGACCACTTGGAAATGAAGACAAAGCCAAATATATAGCCTCGAGAGAAATTGTGTGATAGAGAAAATATCTAAAAAGATGGTTTTATATAATTTTATGTCTCAACCTATGTTACCTCTGAGAAAAATTATAGAACAATAAATAGCCTGTACATAGGCATATTAAAGCTCATTTCCCTCTCCAGAAAGATTTGCAAGATAACTATGACTATGCTTAGTAAATTAGTCATAATGTACTCACCTAAATTTCAATTGAGATTATTCAAGATGCAATGGAAAGCTAAGAAATATATCTGTAACTTTAGTGTTTTGAGTTTTAGAGATATACATAAGTTGTGACATAAATGGGAAAGCTTATTTAAATAACACAAAAATTATATTTTTTGGAGTCTTTTTCATATTCTTTCATTTTAAACTTTGGATTAGTTGCCAATAAAGAGAAGAAAAAAAAACTAAAGAAACCCTAGTTGTTGCCTAGATAAGAAGGAACCCTAATTACTTTCCTTTTATTGTACATTGATTTATTCTAATTTATCAAGCACTTTTTTATTTCTACGAAATGTTTTTTATTCTTCTTAATGCTAACTTTATTATGTTGGTGATTAGATCAGATCCTAATTAATGTATCGGTGATTTGAGAGAACATGTATAGGAGTGGACTAGGGCTTCAATATTAAGAGTTAGGATTAAATGTTTTAGTAAATTTCATGAATCTTAATATGTTCTTAGATGTTTCAATTGAATAAAATTATTGGTTAATCAACTTTAAAATATGTAGTTATACCTTAAGTGAGAACAATTTCATATGTTAGAAAATTTTGTGTGCATCAATAAAACATTCTTAATAAATTGAATTATAAATACAACAATCATCCTATAGTGAGTGCTTATCTAGATGACATTTGTATATGTTTTTGACTCTCGATTACATTAGTAGTTGTTTATTCTTTCTACGTTTAGGCTTAATTACAATTTTAGATTTAATTAATTATCATATCAAGATGAATCCTCTTATTTTAATTGATTTAAGGAATAGTACAAGAGTTTACTGAATTCCTATCACTTCTTTGTTGGGTTAATATTCTATTCTCCACTATATTATTCTTAAACAATATGTTCACTTGCATTAAGTTAAGAGTAATATTTTGTGATAGAAAAAACATTAGTAGAAACAATTCAACAATAGGTGATCATATGCAAAGAATTGTTAAATAAATAAAAGATAACTTAATCAAATTGAACATAATTGCAAAGTTTGAGAAGATTAAATATAATTTAACAACTAATAATTAATATTAGATATTGAATCTTATAGGTACCTAATAGACGATTAATTAGTAGAAGATTTAATCCTTAATATAAATAGACGTAGACTCTACAAAAGTTAGCTCCCTGGACATACCATTTTCAACATTATTTACAGAGTTTTTCCCAACTTATTTGTTTAAATGTTTTAAAGACTAAACAATTGTACAATTATGGTGATTTGTTGTTGACTTATCTCAAAAATCAATTGTTGTGGAAAAATACCATAGTATAAGACCTATAAACACCTGATTTTTAAAATAACGTTCGTCCCTTGCCCATGGTCAACAAGGATTGTATACACAAGGGTGAAAGACCTGCACCTACCTCCATGATTGCCGGGCAAAGTACAAAACACCAATATTTAATTGACTACCTAGAGTTAGTCCAGTGCATTATATTTATAGTTTCCTCCACTGCATCCATGACATCCAAAGGGAAAATTTTCCAAATGGGTCGAGTCCAAAAATCATTTCTTCACATGCTTATACGCATAATAATGAACCCAAGCTATCTCTGATATTCCATGCAAATGATTCCTACATTAGAATCAATGATACTAGCAATTAATGGTTAATATATAACCTTCTAGTCCTTTTATCAGGTCATACAGATAGACCAACAAGTTGTTTAATTATAGAATTCTCTGTATTAGCCTACGTCTAACAGAGAAGGAATTAGGAGAATTCAGAGACAACAATGGAGAGATTTGATTAATGATCAACGAGAAGTCCCAGATTTAAATATCCAAAAGCAACTAAGCTGCGATTGAACAACTCCAAACAGCTTCGGAAAGGGAAATCAAAGGCTCATCTTAACGAAGATAAGTTTTTTTCTTGCGACAGATCCAAAAAAAATTAATTTATGCAAAGGTGCGAACTGTCTCGACTGATGCAAGAAATCTGTGAAACAGTGAGAAACTATGGAACTAGTGGACGAGGATTGGGGTATAAGATGCCAAAACCATCAAACAGTGGTAATAACTGAAACAAAATTAACATCATGCTCCTGTTCTACTTGTAGAACATACTGATAAAATTTAGGCTACAAAACTGATACATAAGTATATATCAAGTACGAGAGAGAGAGAGAGTTGTGGGGTGACAGATAGAGAGTGAGCACGCAGAGTTTCAGGCATGAATCAAACATGCAAGAAAGTACCATGTGTGCTCACTCTCTTCTGTCACCTCCCTTACTCTTGCAATTTTGGCGATGACATTAGGGAAATTTGCACCGGTCGAAAACGAAATCTTTTATGCTAGTAGCCTCTAACTAGTTATAAGAGCATATGAACTTGTTCCATGGGCATGGAATCTGTATAGTAGTTCTCTCAATGTATCTGCTATATGTTGTGTCTTCAACAGAAGATGTGTAGGGCTTTTATAGGTGCGAAAGAGGGCAGTTGCCTCACGTATGGAATAAATGTCAATGTTACACTTGTTCACGGGCAAATATTATATTGGCAAGATTACGAAGATAGAGACGGAGAGAAAAAGTAAAGTCCAAAGTCGCATTTGCTTTTGATTTCTCTCATTCGTCAGCTCTCTTTCAACCCTAACCACACACATTTATTCAGTTACTGTTACCAATGCGTCTTGTAATTCTAAATCTCAAACCCTCCAATCCGCAGGCTAGATCTCTCTTTTGTCATCAGCTTCATATCTTAATCCTATCTCTTCCCATGCTCTGCCTCATCAATCTTGTCTTCTATATTTAATTGCTTTCACCAGAAGATAATTTGGATTTTTCATGTTTCCGACTGTAGAGTGTGTGACTATCAAGACTGATTTGCAGAAGAGATATTGATACTATCCCAATTCCTGTGACACAATTTGGTCTTATTTCTTTTAACATTTGAAAGGACAGAATAATAATTACCTGGACTAGTTGGCATTATTTCCTTTGTTGAATAATAAAGTTTTAAATAGAAGATTGTTGAAGGATATGGCTATAATCAATCTAATGTATGGGATCAAGGTTTTAAATTTGATGATGATTTATGTGCAGTACTACAGTACAGTACCTGGTACACTCTCAATTTAGTGTTTAGAACCTTAACTCAGATTGAGATAACTGTGACTCACAATTGCTGTGCATCTAAATAGTTATCGAGATTAATGATGATGTTGCATATTCTTATATATCATACCTATTTTTCCATCTTTAATTAATAGTACCGCGCAGTACTTTTCTTCTAAACAGTAAGTATACACATGCGTAATATATCATATCATCCTGCAAATAAATTAGTTCTACTTTGATTTTTGTTTACAGGAATAGTCAAGAATTGCAAACATTAATTGATGTCTAATGATCTCCATGAATGAATATTAAATGCTGGTAAGATTCAATTTGACGTGTTATCAAATAGGTCAATACACAAAT
This sequence comes from Erythroxylum fimbriatum, assembly GCA_026770325.2. Lineage (NCBI taxonomy): Eukaryota > Viridiplantae > Streptophyta > Magnoliopsida > Malpighiales > Erythroxylaceae > Erythroxylum > Erythroxylum fimbriatum. The sequence continues at coordinate 663,148 of JANZLH020000145.1, forward strand.
CTATACAAGATCCAGGAAGTATTTGATTGGGATGTAGAGGTAGCTAGGTTGGTAGAAGGCTTAGGTTGTAAATTGTTGGTATTACGTTGGAATTTTGGTGAAGGGAATTGATCGAGGAGCAATGTGACCAAGACCATTGCAATTATGACAGGTTAGATGACTATAATCAGTTGATGAGCGAGGAGTGAAATTGTTACGAGTGCCACCATAGGATGAGCGGTCACCACGACCACCATGGCCAGTATGTGCTCCTTTAGAAGTACCAAATGCAAGAAGTGTTGTTGTTGCAATATCAAAAATAGATGAATCACCGGCAAGTGAAGCCTCTTCACTTAGGAGGCGTCCATATAGATCATCAAATGAAACAACTCAAGTATGTTTTCAAGAGACCGAACAAATGGGCGATAGATAAGGCCAAGGCCATTTGTGATAACCTGAACAAGATCATCCTCAGAGACAAGACTTTGTAATGCAGCTAGCTGGTCGTACATTGCCTTGGCACGTTGAGTATAAGTAGCAATAGTCCCTGTGTTGTCCTTTTTTAGCCTATAAAAATTGGACTTAATGGTTCTAATTTGTGCTTTAGAACCAGATGCATAAGCAGAAGACAGTTTTTGCCATGCTTGTCGTGCAGTTGAAGCACCAATAACTTGTGGAATGAAATTTTCTTAAATAGATGCAATAATCCAACTAAGGACAAGCTGGTCCCGTTGAAACCAAAATAAAAAAATCAGGACTAAGCAGATCATTGTCAAGGGTACATGAAGGAGCTATTGTAGTCCCATCGACATGTTTTGCCAAGTCATAACTGTGAAGTAAAGGCATAAATTGAGCTTGCCATAACAAATAATTCGTGGAGTTGAGTTTGATAGGCAATTGGGTAACAACATTTGGTAAAAAGGACATCGAGAGTTAAGATGCACTAGAAGAAACAATTGTTTTGTGTGGAGTTGTTGACATGGTGAAAGAGCTATTGGTCTTTACCTACGCTATGATATCATATAAGAACAATATAAATTATAAAGAGATTGTTATTTACAGCAGACCTCTGTACAGTATATATATATAGTTACAATCTATAGAGATAAGTATAAACAGTTATAAAATATTACAAAAGACAAAGATTATAGCAAATATTGATATTCGTCAGATGAGATCCTTATCAAGTATCAAATAAAGGAGATTAAGAATAGATATCCTTATCAAATTTCACCATTATAGCATCTTCATTATCACTCATTCCATAACTATAAACCTCAATTCAAGTTTAACCTACCTCACCTTTAACTAAAATCCAATCAACAAATTAGATTAAACAAAAACCCAACTAAGAATCTTCACTTTATTCCCTTCTCACCCCACCTCTAACTTTATCAATCTGAGACATAAATGGCAAAATGAAGTTGAAGCAGCAGTGCCCATCAAAGACCAAGCATTCTCTTCACTTCCATAAATCTAATTGTTTAACATGTTAAGTGTAAGAACATTAACTATGTGTCTCTCACTCACTAACTATAATGTCTCCCTCTAATTCTCTTCTTTGCATGTCTTTCATACTCCTATAAGGACAAGGATTTCAAGACATTAGTGATGGAAACTTGATATTAAATAAGAAATGGCATTTAAATGTGAGTCAGCCAAGAAAAGATGTTACTTCGAAGAAAATGAGTAAGAAAATTTGCAAAACTCTGAATTTTTTATTCTTTTCTTTTAACTTTTTAAATTAAGGATTCACTTAATTAGTTTAATTAACTCTAACATGTAATTAAATTTAGTTGTTATCAACCGTGTTTAAATTTATGTATTACATGGCTTTCCACATCGGTAATGTTAATAAAAACACTAATGTCGGGGTAGATTAAGTAGTTAATTGTCACTTTTAAAAGTTTAAGCTATAAGTGTAAAATTGAGTAATGCTTGATATATTTTTTTATAATTAATACAAGAGCCCTTATTGTTTGACCTTTTGTCTTACTTCAATTCTTTTTTTTTTTGGAAAATTATTATTTATCACTCTGCGATATTTGTTCAACTGTCACATAACTCCTTTGTCATATTTTGTCACTTTTCCATCTATTTTTCAGTCAAAATGACAAATTATTAGAATTTCTAAGTTTTAATGTGACAGTGAATGAGTCAAAAACCAAAAAAAAAAAGTAAAGGAAGGACTTGCATACTAGCTACAATAATATAGGAAAGAAAATTATAGTTTTTAAAATAAAAGGAAAAAAAATGAAAAGAGCCCAAAATCACAGAAGAATCAACTGTGATTGTCCCTTATAAATAATTATTCACTTAATTTCACATATATAAACATATTCAATTATCCCTAAAACTTTATTTAACAAAAACCTAAGTCGTCCATTATTCTAATATGGAGCATTTTTACAATTTTGACTAAAATTGAAAATTACGACATGCAAATAATTAAATAATATACAATAAAATAATAAAAACACACAATCAATAGATTAATAGCCTAATTGAAATATATTTCCAATTTTTGTACAACATCTTTTAAACTTTATTTTTAAAATAATAATCTAAATACCTTAAAAAAAAAAACTTGCTAGAGTCATAAAGTCCTCCATAATCACTACTTTTCTCCTTAGAAATTGTTGCCCCTAATGATCCTTTTCTTCCCGTGCGCCATACACTGCACACTCTCTATCACATGTCGCTTAAAATACCTAAAATTGTCGACAAGAGTTGTTAGTTTACATTTTTCAAAATAGACTTTCAAGAGGTCCAACTAGCTAAATTTATTGTTCAACTATTCAAACATTCTTTTACGAAAATTCACATTCACCATCATCTAGTCAATAATAGAATTAAATTTAACTCGCTGATGTTAGATCTAAGTTTCTCCTTAAAAGTTGTACATAATTCTCTTATCCTTCCATTACCTCTTAAAGAATCTTAATTATTAAAAACGATCGATAATTAAAATACTAAATAATATTCAATGGTAAAAATAAACTAAACAAGCATGCTTCTTTATCAATTAAGTGTTATCACTATAATTAACTAATCATACACCTTCTAAATACCATAATTCATAAGTTTTTTTTTTAAAAAAGAAAATTGATTGAATGAAATAAGATATAAAAATAAGAGAGTTCTAGGTAGAAACCAAAACAACACAAGCAAGGAAACCTATTTAGTCACATTGGAAAATACAACATAAGGAATCAAAACACAAAAGCATTAGAACTTCAAAAAAGGTTGAAATTATATGCGGCGATGTGATCTGATCATTGATGCCTTGTCAACCACACTCAAAAATGCATAATTAAGAAGTGCTGTGATCCACTGAATCCTTAAATGCGTAAAGAGGAGAGTAGAGAGGAGCTACATCTTTGTTGTAACTTCTTAATCATAATGATCTCTAAAATCTCTGCTAAAATCAGAGAGATATCAAACCCTCTTTAGTAGATGATTGATCCTTAAACCGTCGGAGGTTGCGCTCTTGTCATAACCTGTAGATACAAACGCCCAGGATAATGAGGTGGATGGATGAATGAACAGAGAGTCCATTTATAATCTCCAATATGGTTGACCCTGGATATATCCAATAACAAGAAGCAGTGACATAATCCCATATTGGCTTGTTAAAAAGACATTCAAAAAATAGATGGTTGCAAGATTCACTCTGTATTGAACACATGGGATAGCTTTTATTCAGTTGGATATAAGGAAGTCGATCCGCTATAGACAGTTTGTTTTGAATAGCTAACCAGTATATGAATAAAATTTTCAACAATAAGTGTTTATTCCAAACCTTTGCAGCCCAAGGAACCAGTTGGCGATGACTGTGTATATTATCATAAATAACTCGGTTAGTGAGCTGTACTATAAAATCTTTCATTATTATATTAAATTCCATTAAAGTATCAGAATTATAAAGTTAAAATATTAAAGTCTCACAATCTTCTTACATAAGATAACCAGCTCATACTTATGACTAAAACCAAGGGTCGACGATACTTGCAAAATGTAGTGCCAAAATTTAGTTCAAAGGAGTGCTAATGCGTAGTATAACTTGCAAAATTTAGTGCCAAAATGTAGTGTTATAACTGAATTTTAGTAGTTCAATGTGATAAGAGGGCTACGAGTTTCTTCTTCGATAAATGTATAAGACACCTAAAGTATTCTTCTTCTTTTGTATTTTAACACCTAAAGTTTCAATTCTGCAGTCAATGAATCGCCTGAAAGCAATAAATGTATAAGACAACCAACCATAATGGCTGGTCCCTTAACTTTGGAAAAGTTAAAGAAAAAAATAGAGAAAGAAATGTTTATAATGGATCATTCAACTGTGGACCAACAGAGCCTCATGAACACAAGGCACGCAAAGATCTTACATGGCGCTAAAGCAACCTAAAGTATATATGCTTTACATTAATTTAAGGGGTTAAAATGATGTGAAGAATCATTGACAAGTGCGCTAACCAATGACACCTATGCATGGTTTGTGGGACGTAATGCCTTCTCATCACATTCCATTTTGAGTAGTATAATGCTAAGTAGAATCGACAAAAGAGATCAATCAAAACTGAGTTTAAACATTTATTATGGATTCTTTCCACTATCATCATGCACGCGTACCATATAACGCAATGATACAAAGTGCAAACTGATGTAGTTAACCCACAATCAAATTAAGTTATTGGTATATCAACGGCTGAAAGGAAGGTTATTAGTACGAGGTGCCCGCGTGATTGTATGTTTTGAGTCGGTTTATGCATATATTACCAATTATTATTATCTTGTTGGTGTTATCAGTAAAATCAAAACATCAAATATTAATCACCTTCACATGAATATCACCATCTTATCCAGCTTATTGTAATTGGATCTTTTGCTTCCAATGATTTCAAGAAGTGGATGCTAGGAACTATGTAGGAAAACATTTCCCTTAATGGAATTGAGAAATAATTGTACAGTAAACTTTCCCTTTTCGGAGTGGGAGATGAGGGGAGAGCTTACATGATTGTTTATTCCATATAACATGTCTGTGCTTTTCTGTCAAAAATGCTCACGCCACTTGCACCACCAACCATGATAAGCATCTTGTGTCATGGACGATTTGTGTTGCTCGTCTTTTCGCTTGTTGTTTTTAAATGGAAATAAAATTCAGTTGAAACCGTAACACTAGCGATGCCAGTTTCCGGTAAAGTGGGTTTTGGTCTCTAGCATGTTCGGTTCTGATCCTATCTTCTACCACTTTCGGCTAGGATGCGAAAACGTGGGTATTCGAAAGAGCCACAAATGGCATTCTAGGGTTAGCTGCTTGGTGGCTGAAAACCAACCATAAGTTTGTCTTAGCGGCAAGAAACTGCCCTGCTAATTAAGCACCATCACAAACAACTATTCCTTTCCTATATGATATTATGTTTCTTTCCAAAGTACTTCGATATGTATGATTGAGAATCTACATGGTCCATAACTGGGGTTATTTTACCCTCGCTACTTTTAGAGAATGTGCGGTACTGGTGGGCATTGAGGAAACCGGAGTTTCGTTCCCTTTCTTGATACTCAACTAAAGTCTTCTATTTATTTATGACTATCTGATAGTACTAAATGCTTGGATTTTTAAATGTCAGGATTGAGATCATTATTGCAAAGAAACTGCAAACGAGTATGGAGAACCATGATGTTACAAAGTCAAGAATGAAAAACAATGAACGCCGGCCTACATACGTTAAAATGTTAGTGCAAAACAATAACATACATGTGCTGCCTGCTGGAACTGAATATATCAGAAGACCATGTGCTTTGATCTAAGGTTGATCTTCAAGCTTACAACAAAAGCATACAATTTGTTCAGAGTACAGCAGATTCCCAACTATATCGACCCTCATAATTTTATCCCGCTTGATCCCAAAGCTGCACCTATATAATAATATAATGATATAGTTTCACTGCCATTTGGTATTCGAAAAAGAAATATGTGGCACTACTAAAAAGACGGGAAAGGATAAGAAAGAATGGAGACTTTCTGGAGCTGCGGTGTCTGCCAAACCTCTCACTTTCTCGATGCTTATCTTCAAACGATTTGTCAATACCAAAATACCCATATAATATATATATATATAAAGAACTTAGTATTCTTTTTTAATATAAAATCTATAAAAATGTTTTGTCATGATTTAAACATCAGTTCTTAATTTCTTTTTTAGATATGCAGGGCACTAGCTACATCTCTATATTATTGAATTTAAAAACGAGTAAAATGATATCTTTAATTAAAAGTAGGGATTATCTCTACAAGTTTGATCGGTGTAACAAAGTAAGAAGACAAGTGCCTTTTATATAATTTGACTTTAAATTTTCTAAATTTTAAAGAACGAGGAATAGAAATGGATGTTGTCGTTATAATTATGATAGTTGGTTAAGAGAAATGAATGATTACTATTACCATTAACAGTGGTTGGTTTGTAAAAAATATTAAGAAATAAAAATTAATTATATTTTAATTAATTATCTTGTAATTAATTATATTTAATTATATTTTAACTAATTGATTAATTACAATATTTTAATTAATTATATTTTAATTAATAATATTATTAGTTAAAAAACATCAAACCTTACTAAACTAGAAAAAATCAAGTATTACTTTAGGTCATAGGATAGAAATAAATAATAGTAACAAAGCTACTATATTAAAGAACAAAGGATATTAGAGGAATGATTCTTACTCCTTTCATAATGAAGAAGAATGAAGCAATGTTTAAAACTTAGGAATGAAAGTTTAAACCATCTAATTAAAACTTCTTACCGAGCTTTATTTTTTATTCTATACCCATTTTTCTCTCATCTTATCCTCCACACAAGCACACCCTCAGTCAACGTGGATATATGTCGACCACATTATCCTATATTCACTTTTTTTTAATGTAAACTAGAGCTTGCATTAATCAAAGGTGGGGTAACAATCCCAAACCTGGAGAGGGGCATACAAATAAGAGTGTCAAGCTAACTGGTGAGCTTTTGTTGGATCGAAAAAAGAAAACATGTTTTATTTGGAGAAATGATAGATTTTAAAACTTTTTAAGAAATTATTTTGCAGCGGAAGCAATATATCCAAATCAACATGCCAATCCATACATGATATGGTATAAGGATAATAAAAACATGAACAAGATGAAAGGAATTACCGACTCCTTCGCTACAGCTTTAAATCCTCGCTGCGCTATCCTC
>JANZLH020000145.1:675829-690602 GCA_026770325.2 Erythroxylum fimbriatum
CATAGGAGTACCCATTAGTTTGGCATTCTCAAAATGATATTTCTTGATGAGTCCCTTTGCGTATTTGTCTTGATTGATAAAGATTCCTTTTCTGTTTACCTAATTTGCAACTCAAGAAAGAAAGATAGTTCTCCCATCATACTCATTTTAAACTCCTCCTGCATTCAAACTAAAAAATTTTCACATAAGTATTGATTAGTAGCACCAAATATTTTGTCATCAACATATATTTACATTATGAGTAAATCGTTCTCCTTTTTTTTAATAAATAAGGTTTTATTTACCTCTCCTCTTTCAAAGTTATTTTCAAGAAAAAAAGTTACTTAACCTCTCATACCATGCTCGAGGAGCTTGCTTTAGTCCATACAGAGCTTTAGTCAACTTCGTCACGTAATTATGATGGTTTTCATCTTCAAAACCTGAAGGTTGTTTAACAAACACTTCTTCGTCAATATATCCATTTAAGAAGGCACTTTTAACATCTATTTGGAATAATTTAAAATTTCTAGATCGTGCAAAGGCAAGTAAAATTCTAATCGATTTTAATATAGTAATAGGCGTATAAGTTTCATTAAAATCAATACCTTCTTTTTTATTATAACCCTAAGCTACAAGTCTAGCTATTTTTTTACCACCTTACCATTTTTTTCAAGTTTGTTTCGAAGTACCCAACGAGTTCCAATGATTGACTTGTTTTATGGACGAGGTGCTAGATTCAAGACTTTGTTTTTATGAAACTAATTTAGTTTGTCTTTCATAGCTGAAACCCAATTTTCATCAATAAGAGCCTCATCAATAGTCTTTAATTCTAATTGTAAGATGAGGGCAACATAATTGTTTTTGAAAGAAGATCTGGCTCTTAGACTTTCAACAGGGCCTCCTAGAATGCATCAATGTGTATTTTGACCTCTTTATTCTCTTGGTGGTCTTCGTTGCATAGGCACCTGCTGAGATGAAGGAGCCTGTTCCATCCTTGCTTCAAAAAGACCTTAATCTTGCAATTCCGAAGATACTATAAGTGTAGTTTGAGTCTGTGAAGTATTTTTAGAAACTGAAGGATGCTTTTCATCATTTGAATCAGCTGCTATTATCGAGGGCAGTGCTTCATCAAATACCACATATATTGATTCTTCTAACCTCTTTGTTTTTTTAATTATAAACTCTAAATCCTTTACTGGTAGTAATATAACCTAGAAAAATAACTTTATTTGATTTCGCATCAAATCTTCCAAGGTTATCCTTTCCATTATTTAGTGCAAAACACTTGCAACCAAACGCTTAAAAGTAAGCAACATTCAGTTTTCTTCCTTTCCACAACTCATAGGGGAACTTTTTGAGAATAGGTCTTATAAGGCATCTGTTAAGTATGTAACAAGCAATAGATACAACTTCTACCTACTAACCATAAGGTAGACTGCTTTCACACAACATTGTCCTGACCATATTAACAAGCGTCATGTTCTTTCTCTCAACAACTCCATTTTGTTAAGGAGTCCTTGGGCATAAAAAATTATGAGTTATGTCATTTTCATTACAAAAATCTTCAAATTTTTTATTATTGAATTCTCCTCCATTCTATAAGGTGGTATGAAAATAGGTGCGGTTCTGGGAATCAAGTCAATGGCAAACTCGATTTCCCTCACCAGTGGCAAACCAGGTAAGTCCTCTGGGAACACATCTAGAAACTCCCTTGCAATCGGAAAATCTTCTAACTTCCCTTTATTCCCATCAATGTCCACAACATGTGCTAAAAAGGCTTTACACCTCTTTTCCATCATCCTGTTAGCTAACAAAACAGAAATGATTCTTGGTGATGGTATTTTCCTATCTCCTCTGAAAATTACCTTCTCACCGTTACCCAAGTCAAATTACATCTCCTTAAGGATACAATCTAACTTTGCATGATACTTCTCCATAACATCCATTCCCAGTATGACATCTAGCCCCTTTAACTCTAGGGGTAGCAAGTCCACCACCAGTCGAGTACCCTCGATGAAAAGCTCACAATCTTTATACAATTGACTTATAATCACATGCCTCCCTAGAGGAGTGCTAACAATTAAAGGACTTCTCAGTGGCATCAGAACAACATTATGTAATGTCATGTTTGCAAAAACGAATGAATGCGTGGAGCCAGAATCAATCAATACGTATACAGTAGAATTAAGTAACCGAGCCATACCTGTGACAACTTCAGGGGCGGCCGCAGCTTCCTCTCTAGTCATAGCAAATATTCTAGCTTGTGCCTGACCCCTTGGCCTCCCTGGAGGAATAGTCTTCTTTGTCGTTCCAGAGCTACCCACCTTTATGACTGGTCTGGTTCCCACAGTTTCTGTTCTCCTTGGGGCTTGCACCTGGAACCCCTCTTGCTTGGTTGCTTGGGGACAGTCTTTGATCAAGTGTCCCTTCTCTCCACATCGAAAACATGCTCCAATTAGCTTAAATCATTCTCCCTTGTGAAGCTTTCCACAATGCTCACATTGAGGGTTAGTGTATTTGCTCCTCCCTGTCCTTCTAGTGCGTCCTACACTCGAGGCTTGCCCCGAGACTGCTTTTGTCTGCTTGTTCTTGATAGGACCACTACTCCCCATTTCACTCTGAGTATAGAAACTCCTTGTACTCCTCTCATGCCTTGGAGTACTCATGCCCTTTTTAGTAGATTGCTCCCCATTCTTCCTCTTTCTGCTCACTTCATTTATGATATTCTCCAGTTTCTCAACCTAGAGTGCAGCATCTACCAACTGCTGGTAGTCACAAAAATTATGGATCAGGACTTTCTCCTTGATCCCCAAATGCAATCCTCCCTTAAACTTGCGACACTTATCCTCCTCATTAGCAACAATGTTGGTCGTATGCCGGGAAAGCTGGGTAAACTTCAGTTCATACTCACTCACACTCATATCCCTCTGTGTGAGATTCATAAACTCCTTGGCTTTCTCTTGGATGTACACCCTGGAGAGATACTTCTTCCTGAATACTTCCACAAAATCTCTCCATGTCAGTACCGGAGGCATAACCTGACTATGGGGCACTAATTCCCATTAGTGGAGTGCATCCGCCCTGCAGCAAGTTAACTGCATAGTCTAGTTTCTCTGCATCATTGCCCTTCATCTGCGTTAGGAACTTCTCTGTCCTCTTTAGCCATGCTTCAGCCTCTTCAAGATTGGTGGTTCCATTAAAATCCACCGCTCCGTACTTGCGAAGCTTATCGTACTGCCCACCCTTATCCACTGGAGTTGGTACCGGAGCTTGTGATCCTTGGTCCATGGTATAAGTGAAAGCCTGGGCGAAGGCTTGAAAGAACTGCGGGTCCATAGGGTTCACTTGAGGCATAGGAGGAGAAGGCGGTGGCACTTCGTGCTGCACACTAGGTGCCTCAGAATTAGGAGCAGAATGTGTCCCCACATCTTGTGGGACATAGGATTCATCTGTGCTCCCTTGTCGAGAGCCAGATTGAGCTAGAGCTCCCTGAGTTCTCCTTCGAGGCGGCATTTTTCACTCCTTTAATAGAAAACCATTGAAAATCTTTAATTTATGCAAAACAAATTTCAAGGTACGTAAAATAGTTCAAATCGTATAAAATAATCTCAAAGCATGTGAAACAAATTAAAACTTTTATGACTTAAGCTACCCATTTCATACTTAGGATACTCTAAAACCTAGTCCCAAACTTGGACCTAAACCTAGTTGCTCTGATACCATAGCATGTTGGACCCCGTTTTCGGAGCCCAACATCCAGAGTCCTAAACCTTGAGCTAATTACCCTGTAGGGTCAAAACCAACCTTTCCTAAGGGTGGTGTGCCTACACCAGTCAAACACCAATAACACAACTTGACTTCATAAAAAAAAATCGTAGCTCTAAGTCTTAAGTTTGTTTTGAAACAAGAATAATCTCTATGGAGTTTCACAGCTCAATATATACTTAATGAGCTAAGACGTGATCATACCCCAAGCATGCTCTCCCAACCGACTGCTTATTTACTCTAATGTAACTTTCTCAAAATAACTCCAAAAGATACAAATTTTCATGTAGAGACAGTGCAAAAAGTTAGGAATCTGTTGCTTCAAGAATCACTTCATTTGGGGGTCGGATGAGGAAGTTATACCCGAAAGAATCGAACATGTTTATACCATCAATCAATTTGTACCTATCTTAGCGCAATTGCCATAACTTTTGCTACAGATTTCTGATTGACTTCATTTTTAGTTGGCTTGAAAGAGGACTTCACAATTGTCATGAAGACTTTGAAGAACAATTCTATCATATAGAGGGTAGAAAAATGGAACATACGATATGACATCATTTCGAGACGGAAGTGACATCATCAGACGATACAAGATTGGGAAAATTGTAATAACGTTCCCTACAGATATCGGATTATGGTGTTCTTTACATGGTTGGAAAGAAGACTTCAAGAGCTACAACTCTTATGAAGACCTTGAAGACAAATTCCATCGTTTGAGGGGTAGAAAATGGAACAGAAGATGATAATAAATAGTAACTGAGACGATGAACAGTAACTGAGACGATAGAGTGAACAGTGACTGAGACGATGGAGGGAACAGTGACTGAGACGATGGAGTGAACAGTAACTGAGACGATGGAGTGAACAGTAACTGAGACGATGGAGTGAATAGTGACTGAGATGATAGGAAACTAAGACCGTGCTGACGTCAATACTAAGATGGAACAATAAAAAGGGGATAACTTTTAGCTCAAATGTTCAAAATTTTCATACTATATACCGTTGGAAAGATAAAAGAAAGATCTACAACTTCCTAGAAAATAATTTTGCCTGATTCAGCTTTGATCAACCCAGAAATTTCCCTGAAGTTAGAACACGAATTTTCCCCCTTATGTAACCTTGCGAATCATGGAAGAAAACAAAATCATATATCAGTAGCATCAAAAGATCGTAGTTTTTACAAAGCTTTAGTAGGCATTTCAAGCCCAAAAACATTAATGTTTCAAAAATCTCAAATACAAAAGATACTTGAATAATGAACTACTTAAAATGCAACTAAAGCCTTGGTTTCAAGAATAGCTTGAAATACAACAACATTTCAAAAGTGGAGTGATGCCCTTGGCCCTTGACTACTCAATCTCTTGCTCTTCACCTGCTTGTGGGAAGGAAAGTGGGGGTGAGCTTGAAGCCCGTGGGTAACAATTTTACAGTTTGCAACAAGCAAAGTCATCTTTAATACATTTTCAATGCAGAAATTTATGTGTATGCAAAATCATGAATGCATTACACCAATCAACTTATCATGAACACATAAACACATCAAATGGTTTAGGTAAGTCCAAAACATGACGCACCACACATTTCTAATAAAATGATCCTGTGTAGTCATGAATTCTTGAGGGAGTCCTTGAGGGAGCTCCATGCCACTAGCGGGCAGGCGGGAGAAGCCTATACTTGTGTCAACGTGCACGTGACAGTTCTTGAGGGACTACCACAAAGCCACATAACACATAGATTTCAAAACCTTGTAAGCATAATGCCTAAAAAGGCACATTCTCTTGAAAACTTGCTTTTCATAAGCTTGTTATATCTTAAAAACCATTTGCAAAAGTATGGTTTCATAATCATGCATCATTTCAAAGAATCATTTTAACAAAAACAACTTTCCATGTATCATCCAACAAATCATGTATAAGCATGTAAGAAAATCTTGCAACACATAACAACATTGAATGCACATGAATGAAGTGGTTGCAAAATTAATTACTATCATTTATTAACAGAAAATTTTTGTTATCTTATCGCCTAACTATAAAAGTGAAACCCACCTTGCAGTCCTTGACTATGGCTTGTTTAAATATTCCTCTCCTCTTGATCCTTTTGTCCTTCTTCATTTTCTTCAACATTGACAAAGATCCCAAATCAAAAGAATTCAAATGGAAAATCCAAAGAACCAAATGCATGAAATTGATCCTGGAATACTTATACCCACACTTTTCCTAAGCTCTTTAAACCAAAAACCTTTCAAAACTCCAAAAGATTAAAATCCACTTACCTTAAATCTTCACCAAACAATGATTTTCTTGGCTCTAATGGAAGCTCTAATCTTCCTCTTTCTTTTTCCCTTCTTGATCACTCTCAAAATCCCTCTTGAAAGTTAAGAAAAATCAAAACCTAGCTTGCTCTTCTTTCTTCCCCTAAACTCACGAAACTCTCCCTTCTTTCTTCAATTTCGTTTTTCTCTCTCTTCCAAAAGTAAGACACCCCATTTTCTTCTCTTTTACACCATTAATGATTGCATAAAGTCCCTTTTGCCGTTACTTTAATGCCTTATGGTTTTTAAACTTAAGTGACTTGCCAAAATTAGCCTTACACTCTCCTACTACTCTAATAGTTCAAAACCCTTAGCCCATGTCACATTATCTAACCCCCATTAACATGCAAATCAATTCTAACATAAATAATCTAACAAAACTCCTAAATTTGTCTCATCATGCTTATAATAAAAAAAAATTCAAGGACCAATATACTATATATTAGGTCACTGTAGGAATTGCTTCTTTGTTACATATGAACGTCACAAATATTGTTCCTTGAATAGCTTATTTGTCATATATTATATGGATGCTTGAGATAGTATCTCTTTCAATTAAAAGATAAAACTCCATTCTTCAGAGCGATTGTAATCATTCTTTAATCAAATTTTCTTGATCAATATGCTTGTTACTATCTGTTGTGTCTAATTTCTATTGATTTTGTTTACCTTCATATCTTGATTTTGGTTAGAAATTCTTGTGTTGTAATCCAAATTTGAAGTGAATTGAGTGAAAATGACATGAATGTTGAATGGAGTGTCTTGTGATTGTTGCATGAAAACAACAAAAATTATACAATAATGAATGAATGTTATACATGAACTGTGCATGGTTACACTTAATTAATAGATATGAATGGAGTCACACTCGTGACTCCCATAGTCACGGGTGCGACAAAGTTTTCTTTAAATGAATAGAAAGAGTAAGAGAGGTTGAACACATACACAGAGGGGTGTCAACTGGAGACACAAAGAATTAAAAAAAAGAAGAGAAAAGAGAAAATATAGGAGGCTGGAGAAGAGACGATCAGACGATAGGGAAGAAGAAGAGAAACAGCAGCAGATAGACAGAACCAAAGGAGCATCCATTCTTTTGGGTAATAGTAAACAGAGGCAAAGGGCAAGAACTGAAGCCAACATCCTCATCCGATGACCTATTTGTTTGCTATCTCTATTAAGTCTATGTTGCACTATGGGACTCCTCTGTTGAACTTGTTTTCTTGTTATAGTTGATAGTCCATTTCGATTTAACTCCGTTACTGCTTTAAAAATTTTCTGTTAATGTTAGCTGTGGGATTGAAGTATATGCAGATGATGAAACTTGTTTATTCCATGATGGGCTGATTCTTTTTCTTGAGAATTAATGAATCTAGTTTAGTCAACTATGCATGATTGAGTTATTGTTCTGCTGGCTTATTATTTGGTATAGTTTCCAAGCTTTTCAGATGTAATAATGTGGCCAACCTTTGCATCATTTAGGTATTAAATGAAGGATCGAGAGAATAAGTTTAATATTGGAACGAGAAACTATAGACGCTTGGGTTAAAAATTAGAAATATATTAACTTAAGTGGGTGATTATTAGTTGGGTTTCCATAATTAATTTGGATAATAACTTGTTGAATACGAAAGTTAGATTTAGTTTATTATTTGAGCTAATTTAGAATCCAATTGGTAATTTTAGCAACACAATTATCTAATCAATTCATCTTAGTCATGCATAGGAGATTAAATTAGTGAAGTTAATTTCTCAAGAGCTTTCCATACCGGTTAATCAAATCGTTTTGTTTCCAGTCAAATTAGTTTACTGTTTAGTCTAATTGTGTGATTTTCTTTAAGCCTTTACTTAACAAATCAGGATAGAATGTTTAGAATTGCATTTGTTTTTATTTTTCTTCAAGATTAATTTGGGTGAACCAATTTCAACTCCTTGAGAGATAACCCTGGGTAATCAACTATAACTACCTCGTATAATTGCGAGTAGGATAGCCTAGGTATTTTTAGAACTTATTTGAGCACATCAAATTTTTGGCACCGTTGTCAAGAGGTGTTTAGTGTTTACACTTAATTTAATTTTGATTGTTTTGTCTATTCATGCATACATTTTTGTCATGTTATTTCATTGAGTTGTTTTAGCAATTTTGTTACCAATTCAGTGTTTTCTTTATTTTGTTTATGCGAGGAAGGAGATTATGGGAAAATGAACTCATTCCCTTTATTGATAACGTGCATTGGATAAGAGGACCTCAAAGGGATTTGGAAGACAATCTCAAGGAACCTAAGCTTGAAGATCAAGAGATGGGTGAAAGGCGATCAGTAATGAGGGAGTATGCTAGACCAGTAATTGGTATTGCCACTTCGTGCATACTTTTGGGAGAGGCAGCCAGTGCTATGAATTGAAGAGTATCCACTACAACACACTGCCATCTTTTTAGGGGGTTCCTAATGAAGACCCTTGAAACTTGATTCAGGAGTTCTATACCACTCTCCAGACGTTTCCTTTGGATGGCTTGAACGAAAATCAACCCAGAATGAGATGCTTCCCTTACACATTTAAGGATCGGGCCAAGGCATGGTTGATGACCCTTTCATCCCATTCATTGACTATATAGGAGGAGGTGTATAACAAATTCATGGGAAAATTATATTCCCATCAAAAGACCTCTAAGTTGCAAACGAAGATAGCTAACTTCACTCAGATGGAGGGAGAGCCATTCCATAAGGCATGGGAATGCTTCAAACTCTTACTCATACAGTGTCCACACCATCATTTTCCACTTTACATGTAGAACCAACTCTTTTATAATGGAGTAACGCAACAGTGTTAGTACATAATGGATAATGCAACAGGAGGAACTATGGGAGAAAAGACTGTTGAAGAGGCATATGAAATCTTCGAAATGTTGGGGGCCAATTCTCAGTAAAAGAACATGAGGGGGTGAAGAGTTGGAGTTCATGAAGTAAACTCAACCAAGAAATGGCTATGCAAATGGCGAAGCTCACAAAGAAAGTGAAAATGCTAACCATAAGACAATCCTAAGATGCCATAAATCATGAGGTATATGGTGTATGTGGAATTTTTGGTCATGGAGCTAATGTTTTTTCGTATTCTTTTGAATATTTTGCATGTGAGGAAGAACAAGCAAATTCCCTTAATGTTTTTCAACTGAGGGTACGTAATGATCCATATTCAAATACTTACAACCTTGGTTGGAGAAACCACCTCAATGGTAAGAGGCGTGTTGTTAAACAACAACAAAACCTTGAGGTCATGAGTTCGACGCGTGTGGACGCCGCCGCCTATGACCAAAGAGGACAATACCGATCGGTGGATGGGTCTGGGACCCACCACCGAGTATGGATGGGTCGGGGACCCAACACTTGCTACTTCTGAATATGTGGTCCAAACTTCCTTTTTTGTGCTTAGTTCCTTGAAAAACTTCACATAAGCTGGAATGTTCCTAATCACATTTAACAATGATAGATTAATATTAACTTTAAAAAGCATGTTATAGAGATTAGAAAATTGATCATCTTGTTTTGAGTCTTAACCTTCTTCATAGAAGCTTCTAATGAATCAAATCTTTCGTTGTTCATCTTTTGATTCTGAGTGGTAGCTTGAATTAACACATTCCTCCAAAGAAGGCTTTCTTGGGATGTTCTGACTTGAAGATTGCCCTTGGAACTGATTCTACCTTTCAAAATTCTGATTTTATGTTAGGTCCCCGACCCATCCATACTCGGTGGTGGGTCCCAGACCCATCCACCCATCGGTATTGTCCTCTTTGGTCATAGGCGGCGGCGTCCACACGCGTCGAACCCATGACCTCAAGGTTTTGTTGTTTTTTAACAACACGCCTCTTATCATTGATCCATCGGCTCAATGGTAAGAGGCGTGTTGTTAAACAACAACAAAACCTTGAGGTTGGCTCAATGGTAAGAGGCGTGTTGTTAAACAACAACAAAACCTTGAAGTCATGGGTTCGACGCATGTGGACGCCGCCGCCTATGACCAAGGAGGACAATACCGATCGGTGGATGGGTTTGGGACCCACCACCGAGTATGGATGGGTCGGGGACCCAACAGCAAGTATGGTCCTTCAACATCAATTGTCCCCCAAATTGAAAGATCCAAGGATTTTCATCGTGAAGGTAACAATGGGTAATGGTGAGGAGGTTAAGGGTATGTTTGAACTAGGACTAAGTATAAACCTAATGCCTCATTCTATTTATATGAAATTGGATCTTGGACTATAAGACCTACCAACATGTGCTTACAATTAGCTAATAAGTCAATCCTTTATCTGAAAGGAATAATGAAAGATGTGTTAGTGAAGGTTGGAGGATTGATTGTACTCGTAGACTTTATGATTTTAAATATGGTGAAAATAAAGGAACAAGAGAAGGAGCACACCATACTCCTTGGAAGACCTTTTATGGCCACCACTAACACTTTAATTGATGTGAAGAATGGGAAATTGACCATAAATGTCTTATGAAAAATACTAGTATTTTCAATCTTTAATGTTAAACCTATCCCTACTGCTATTGTTTATGAGGAGTGTTCTCTTATTGATCAAATTAATGTTGCAAATTTTGAATTTGCCTTGCAGGAAGAAGAAACAAGGGATTTAGACTTGGTTAAAGAGTTTGACAAGTTTGTGAGGAGAGTTTGGCAAATTCTTCGAGACAACCTCCAATGAAGAGAAGAATGCAACCCCACCAAAAGTAGAGCTAAAAGAGTTACTTGAGAATTTAAAGTATGTGTTTTTAGGTGAAAGGGAAACATATCCGACCATTCTTGCATCTTCTTTGGATGCTAATCAAGAAGAAAGAACTTTAAGTGAGATGAAAAGATTGAAAAAAGCCATAAGATGGAGTTTGAGTGACATTAAGGGAATTAGTCTCTCTATATGCATGCATAGGATTATCCTAGAAGAAGGGGCTAAACCAATGAGAGAGACCCAATGAAGACTCAATCCTAATATGTGGGAGGTAGTTAAGAACGAAGTTTTGAAACTGCTTATTGAGGGACTGATTTATCTAATTGTGGATTATGAGTGGGTGAGCCCAGTGCATGTGGTTCTGAAAAAAACTTGGCATTACGATTATTCGAAATGATAAGAATGAGTTAGTGCCTACTAGGACTACCACTGGGGAGAATGTGTATTGATTACAGGAAATTAAATGCAGTGACCAAAAAGGACCATTTTGCTCTCCCTTTTATTGATCAAATATTGGATAAACTTTCTGGACATGGGTTTTATTGTTTTCTTGATGTTCTTTCAGGTTATTACCAAATACTGATTGCTCCTGAGGACCAAGCAAAGACAACATTCACTTGTCCATTTGGGACATTCACTTTCAAGAGGACGTCATTCGGGCTATGTAATGCACCTGCAATATTTCAAAGGTGCATGTTTTCCATTTTCTCAGACACGATCAAGGACTTTATTGAGGTATTTATGCATGATTTCTCAGTCTTTGGTACTTCTTTCGATGATTGTCCAAATAAGCTGACTTGTGTGCTTGAAAGATGTATTAAATGCAACTTGACTTTAAGTTAGAAAAAAAGTCATTTTATGGTTAAAAAAGGGACAATCCTAGGTCATATTGTATCAAAAAGGGGAATTGAGGTTGATAAGGATAACATTAAAGTTAGAAAGTTACATCATCAATTGAACAAACTCTCTAAATTTCTTTAAGATTCTCTAGTTTGTTGATACATAATAGCGGTGGTGTTAGGTGAATTTATTAATCTTAGTTGAATGGATTAGTATTACTTAAATCTTCAATTGTTAATTATTCTTTAAAATTATAATCAATTTATTCAAGTTATGTAATATGTAAAAAATAACTTAAAATTTTCTAACTATATTAAAAAATACAATGGAAGCCTATTTCATGGCCTCCAATATGGGCTCCATGATTGATATGTGCTTAATTGATTGTATAATTATTCCACAATACATAGCGATTAATGATATGAAATTGTTTAAGATACTCACTTTATTTCATATATTGTTTTAGTTACCATTTGGAATTGAAGGAGCTAAAATGAGTCGAAAGCAACATATTCGAGTTGTTTTTCAAAGAATCACAATTCTTTGTCATCATGGAGAAATCATTAAAAATATTGGAGCAAGTAAAGACAAGAAAATCAAGATGATGAAGCAACATTGCTCACAACATGCTGCATAAAAGTGTCACAGCTCTGCGCGGATTGCTTAGGACTGCTTTGTGTCTCACGTGAGTAAGACACCACACACACCACCTGTCCATATATAAAGCAAAGGTGTGTTAGGCGATATAGCCACAGCAGGTGGGAGTGGGGACAGTGCCAAAACCTCTCTTTGCTCTATTGTGTGATAGCTACCCTTGGTGAACAACGGATGAAAAAGAAAATAAAGGGCAACTGAAATGGGAAACTGACAAGAGAGTGTGAAGAGGGGCTAGAAAACTCAAGCATAATAACTTAGGCAATGCCTCTCACAGCCGTGAGAAGTTTCTCATATGTGTGATAAACATATCACACCCGTGAGGCCTTGCCACCTTACCCCTCATTTAACTTAGCATTTTAATATATACCTAGGGTGTGACGGCACAAATGGGAAAAAAAATTTGTATGTTTCGGCTGGGAAAAACCGAAGGAGCTCTCAGGAGAGACAATGAGGAGAAGGGGCAAAGCTCTTAGCTATGAGAGACCCATACAGAGGTAGCTTTCTGATGCCAGTTCAAAGGTGCAATCGACGCCAACGACCCGGTTAAGCATTTCTTTCATTGTTTGTTGTTCTTTCTCTTATGGATTGATTATGTTATCCTATGTTTAATATTTGGGTCTTGTGTAATAATGATTGAATGCTCTATTTTCTTTTTTTCTATAAGAACTCATTCCTAGAATCGAATACAATACGTAATCGTTATTGTCAGGGATAACATAATTTAGGTTAAATAATCTGAGCTTGTGTGATTATTGCTTAGATTGGTATGTTTTTCTTGCTCGTAAGGAGGTTGTCCGATTAAACTTAGAAAGTGTCTCCTACGTTATCCAATAGCTAGGGTTAATTAACAAGCTCTTCTTAATTAACTATAACTTAAGGAAAAATTGGGATTAACAGAGCTAGTTGTTAATCTACGACCAATAGTTTAAGGAGAGGTAAAAGAAAAACAAATCAATGAAATATGTTTAATTAGAATTTAGGCCGACATTGAACCAAAGAATTGGGTCCCTAACGAATCCACCACTTTCTTCATTTTTCGCATGTTTTCTTTAATTTATTTTCATTAGGTTAGTTCCCCTTAAACCTAGACACTGATTAATTTTATTTCAAAAGTTAACCGAACACTCTCTGTAGAATCGACTTAGACTCGCCACTACTATAGCAGTAGTAGGTCTAGTTTATTTTAATTAGTGTTGTAATGCGTTGCATGTCAATGATGCCCCGTATATGGAGCAGGGGAAGCTAATGGTGACATACATAGGTTCCTTGCAGTTTCATCCTTTTTGTTTATCAGTTCATCAATTATCCTTTTGAGGGTTATTACAGTTGTTTGTTCATCAATTATCCTTTTGAGTGTTATTTTTCATGTCCAAAATTCAATTACTGTTTCTAATTAATGGAGAATGTATAATATCATGTAAAATATATGCAAATTTTTTATTGCTATATAGCATTGATTGAGCCCAAGTTTATCTTATAAATTGGCTACACTTTCATGGCTGTTAATGTACTTTTTGACTCTTAATTCGTGATTTTGTGCTTAAATTAATCCCCTGCGGTGAGCTTATGTTTTATGCAATTTGTTAGTAAAATTGTGCAAATTTGACATTAATTGCATTATAATTTTTCTAAGGACAATTGACACTGCAAATTGTTATTTTATATTGCAGGAGAAAAAGGAGTCAAAAGGATCAGAAAGTCAATAATCACCTCGCCGCGGCGAATCACTCCGCATCCAGAAGAACGCACGTCGCGACGAACGGCTCCACACGGCGCGACGAGCAACTCACTGCCACTCGTCGCGACTAATGAATTTTCCATTTAATTACCTCGTCGCGACGAACGAGCAAATTCAACTCGTTGCGACGAATATTTAATTACCTCGTCGCGACTAACGAACGGATACCCGACCCAAAATGGAAATTTTGTCTCACTGTGCGACCCGGCCCGTGACCCATCCTTTATAAAGCTTGCCAAATTAGGTTACGGGGGGAACGGAGGGTAGCAAGGAGACAACACAGAGGAGATCGGAGAGAAGAGAGAGAGCCGACGAGCGTAGAGAGAAGAGAGGAGAAAGAGAGGAAGCAGTTTCGCCGCCCAGGGTTCCCTTCGGGGTTCCCTGGGAAGTTGTTTTTACTTTGTTTTATCTTTTGTTTTCGCAGCCGACTTCCACCGTGGGCAGCTAGGATTCGCCGCGAGTTGCGGTGTTTCCGGTTGCGATGTGTGGTTAGGCGTTCTTCTCCTCTTGACGATGCAGTGATGGCTGGAGTTCACCGAGCTTCAAAGGGGAGTAGCTAAATCTATAGTTTTGCTATGATTTATGAATATGCCTTGGTCGAGGGTTTGTAACTTGTAGTGAAGCTATTGATTATAGCTCAATCAAATGTTTGGACATTTATTGTTGTGTTTGGATTAGTAGTTTACATTGTCACGCGTCTAACTGCATTATTATGAATATGCCTTGGTCGAGGATTTGTAACTTGTAGTTAGAT
>JANZLH020000145.1:691691-708429 GCA_026770325.2 Erythroxylum fimbriatum
AGGTTCCAACGAGAGAGACGACCCGAGGTTGCATCCTATGCTGCAATCCTTGGTATAAATTATTTTTGACCGGTTTCTAAGGATCGATCTTAGGATCGAACGACGAGCCGCGATCAAGCATCGATAATAGCTCTAAAGAGGTATCTAAAATTATCAAGTTAATGGGGCCCGTGAAATATTCCATCGTAGGGACTACTCATGGTGGAGGAATGACATATGAGGAAAGGATCTTTGCATGAAAAAGAGTGATGTTTAGTAGAAGGTTTGATAGGCTCCTATCCTAAAATGTCTAGGTAGCCTGCCCGGCACCCCCCGATGGCACTCCAGTCGATATCTAATCCAGCTAGAAGATTCCCCTGGAGTTAAGTCTATTGTCCTTTTTACTACACTAAAAGACATCAGCAATGGAGTTTTTTTTTAAAATTTAGCAGGACATCAAATGTATTTTGACCTCCCCAAAATTTTCAAGTCTCTGTAAAAGTTCAAAAACACTTACATAATCATCTCAAAATCCCCACTAGAAATTTTGGACTTTAAGTCCATTCACACGCAATCTCAACAATTACTTCAACAATCTTAAAAAAAGCTCAGACATATTCATGCATTTAATTTTAAAACATTCATATACATGTATTCTTTACACAAAATACACTCCAAAACATATTCGTGAAAATGCAAATGTTCCCAAAAGCATTTACAAAGCAAAAATGCCTACACAACAGTATGTGACGAAGTTGACTACTTGTGAGGTGTAGTCCCTACTACTGAAGCCCCTTAGTGTGTACCTAAGAGGTTTCATTTAAAAATAAAAAAGAGAGTGTGAGGCTAAACGAGCTCAGTGAGTGTTAGATTTTCTATTCAAATCATAATTAACAATTTAAACCACCCTAAAACAAATTCATCTCAAGTTGTATAATTCAATACTAATATGAAGCATATATGCTTCCCGAAAGCAAGTTTCTCAAATTGTTTTTCAAATAAATAGTGGCAGTATTAAAAATGTCATGAATTTCTTACACAACATAGCATATTACTAACTTCTTTGTCATATGGTACCCTCAAGCATAAAGTCACGAAGCTAGTTATGCATCATTTACCTGCGACTGGTTAACCACTAGTTACAGAGCTGGTTCTATATCACTTACCCACACTAGGATAACTATTATATATTGGTAGTTACGGAGCTAGTTCTGCATCACTCACCTGTAACTAGTTAACCACTAATTACAGAGTTAGTTTTACATTACTTACTCGTACTAGGTTAACCGATATATACCAGTAGTTACAGAACTGGTTCTATATCGCTTACTTGTAACTGATTAACCACTAGTTATAGAGCTGGTTCTACATCGCTTACCCGTACTAGGTTAACTATTATACATCGATATAATAACATGTATACTATCTATACATCATAGGCTATAAACCATTTCCTTTTTATCAACCAATAACATCATCTTAATGTGAACTCAAATCATATAAGATTTAACTTTCAAACTTCATTTCATATGTTGCTAAAACATAAACTTATACTAGCAATATTCACATAAAACTCATAATCAGTATTCAGTTCACGATAGAATAGAAATCTTTTTCATAAAATCAATTTAAAGAACACTCACTGTTTTGCAAACTTATCACCAAGCATACTCATGCATTCAGTGCATCTCCTTTACCTACACAAAACAAATTTCTCTTAGGCATTTATTTCCAAATTCAAAAATAAGACATTAAAACTATAAATACGATTTAACCAAATTTGAGATTATTATTTAATCGAGGAATATGGTACACTAATCATATTTCCGTTTACCTCTGTAAACAAACTTATTATTGTCCATTTCAAAATATAACTTCGAAAGTCACATAAATACCATATTTTACCCATTATAACTTTCCAATTTCTTTAAAACACTATCACACCCAATTTAATTCACCATATCACTATCATGCATGATGAGTCACAATTATGACTCCTGTCTAAAATTTATACCTCCATTTTTCCTAAATTTTCACATAGTAGACGTTCAATTATGTTTTGAGGTCTTCTAGAAATTCATTCCCCTATATCTCTAGTTTCTGTATCATTAAAAATCAAGCCATTTAAAGTTCTAAATCGAGAAACAAGCACCAAAAATCACAAGATGCTCCAACACAAGGGCAGCATCAGATCACCATTTTCAATCTCAAATTCTAATATGATTCGACCAAAATTAGGTCAGAGTGTCTTCTATGAATTTTTTGTATCATGTCTTAAGTTTCATTTCCAATTGGAATCACCCAATTTGAAGGTCTTTAAGCCAATTTATTGCCAAAACGATGAGATTGATTCAAACAAACTTAAGACAAAATTCTACTATACATTATTCTCTTGTTATATTCAACCAATTCCATGAAAAGAAACACCAAAATAGCACCAAGGCACTATTGATCTTAAACACATCCATCTCATACTAAAAACCTACAAAAGTTACGAATTTAAGCTAGGAAAACTTACCACTTGTCCCTACAATCTTTTGGGTACACCTTTACTTGATCAAGATCTCTTCAAATATCCATAAAAACCCATCAAAAATGGAAACCCTCTTCTTCTCTCCTTGGCCCACCTTCACACTTGCTATGTTCTTTTCACTTTTGTTTTTGGTCTCTCACGTTTACTCTCTCTTAAACACTCACAATTATGTTAAAGAATGAAGTTAAATGTCTTACTTTATGCTTTTTTATACTCATTTAATGAATTTCATATGTCATCTTCCTATTGGTCTCTTCTAATGACTCATCCTTCCACCAGCACAATGTAAAAAGACCAAATTGCCCTTTAATGGATTTAATTCACCAACTAACCGAATTCAATCCCAAAAATATTTCACAACTATCTTATCATCAAATTGACCATGAAATACTCGAATTAGGGTCAATACTTATTGATTGGATGATTTAAAAATTTTCGAATGGGTTTAAAATCATTAATACCCATTACTTTCCAAAAAGGGTAGTTTAGTCCTAAACTTTTGGAACTCCCAAAATCCATCCTATCATACTTATTTTCGATCCATTTCATTAGCATTGGACTCTAATACTTATTCCTGATAATTTTCAATATTTCGGGGTTGGGTCCCTAAAAATTACTATTCATCAAAAAATATTATTCACTGAACATAAAAATTTATATTTGATGAAAGGAAAGGTTCGGGGTTTTACAAATTTGATGAAACTTCATTGGATATAATAGGCCATAATAAGCCAAGAAAGTTGATAAAAGGTTAATTTATAGATCAACTCATACAAATGGAAATTGGTTTAATAAACCATTTAAATGTTATACAAAAGTTCTTCCAAGTCTTAGCAATTCAATACGGCTATTGTAGAGGTATATAAAGAATCAAGTCAAATATTTTTTTAGGTCAAGTCACCTAAGAAGCAGCCTTTCTCATAGCTGCAAGAGAAATGGGCTTTGAGATATTTGAGTGGATACAAAAAAGCGTATCATTGCATAAGTTAGAGAGTTTTTCAGGAAAATTATATCTTTGGGTTTAAATAACTTTTGTAAGCAATTGTTTTTAGTTTATATTCTTGTAGCCAATTGATTGGTTACAATTTTATATATTATATTATTAGTTTAATTAATAACGACATCTTTATTTTCATGTATTTTGTTAATTACATTTGAAGTTTTAATACTAAAGATAAAATATTTAGAATAGTTACAATATAGTTAAAATTATGATGAGATTATAATTATGAGATTCAATTTGTATTTATGTATTATTTCTAAATTATTCCTATTTATATTTTCATCAAGACAAAATATTGACAATACGGTAAAATTTGGACACATTATGTTTTCTTTTTAATGAAAAAAGTAATTGATCTTATAAATTAATGTATGGAGATATTTAAACAAATGTATGTGTAATTATTAGAGAATACTTGATTATGGAAATCTTAAGTGCAATATTGCTTATATGTCTGTGAATTTTTCATTATGATGGTTATATAATTAATTCTTAGACTTGAGATTACCAGAATTTTTCATGTGAGAATTACTATGTTGTGACGTTACTTATGACATATTCTATTTATGGTAGCTCAATCGGTAGTACTTGAATACAATATGAATCCTATAGAGATAAATGAGTAAATAAATAAAGGATTTGTCGCTCTAACATAATTAGAGAAAATATTTCACTTTTCTTGATTAGTAGTGATTTAAGAAATTCTCCGGCCAAAAGTGAATTGGCATTGAAAAAGGTATTTTCAAATATCAATTATTAATTAACAAGTCGGATTTTAAAAAAGTAGACAATATATCTATACTATATATTTAATTGAAATATTAGATGATGAAAAGATTAAATTATATATCATAGTCATGCATAGACAGGTTGAGTCAAATCACTTTAAAATTGATAATATTTAAGTGGTCATGACATGTTGCTAAACTTCCATTTCTTTATACCATAGTATCAAATCTTAATCACTTTAGCATTCATAATATTTAAGTGGTCACATGACAAGCTTCCGTGGAAATTTTCATGTTGATTAAGCTAAAATTGATATCCGGATGCTTGCACTGGATGGAATTCTCATGGCAGTTTTGGCTCGTATATATCCGTAATTGCGGATTGTTGTTTCTTCGTAGTCGTAACAATCACTTCAAGGTGAAACTATATAAAAAAAAATGTGCCCCAATTCCTTGGGCTGTTGAAAAGGATTCACCCACGTTGAGATAGATGGTGCAAAGTCCTCACACTTGTATACTAGTTCTCGGCATTAAGAGCCAACCTGTCCTCCCACTACCTATTTTCAACGCCGCTTATTCACTACTCTAAAGCCCTACTCGAGTCCCTTTTTGACCCTTTTGTATCTTAACAAAAATCATCTTACTGCCACTCAAATTCATACTGAGCAAAGGAATCCACATTCTATATATTCTTAACTTTCTTAGAAATTTCGATTTTTCACTCAATAACAAAACTTGGTTTATTTCTTCTTTTTTGGGATCAAGGAATCAAATGATATTATTGTTCCAAATTTTGGCTGTTCCTTTTCAGCTGAATCAAACCTTTTCTTGTCGTAGCTTCTCACTTCCTGTCATATTGGTTATTATATCGGTATCGGTGATACAAGTCTGTATTAGCATAATCAACTTAATACAATTAAAAATAATAATTTGAGTAATTTAGTTAGAACAGAAGATTGATGTGATCCTAAGCACCCACTTGATGTGATTCTAAGCACCCACTTGACCTTTCGGTTGTCTGATCTCTGAATAGATGAAAACTTTTTCGCACTACAGTACTCGCTTTACGAGCTGATCTGACCCAAATACGGATGACCTGGACTCCTTGTTTGTCCGGCTCAGAAAAACCTGACCTCCGATTCCCACGATTAAATTCTACTTTCTGTACATTCCGAATAACGAACGGAAAGGCTGCGCACAAATCTTCTAGTAATGATTTTGAAAATGCTTTCAAGGTAGCATCGTTCCTTTATTTCCTTCAATATCCAAATTCAAAGCAACCACACTTGCGACGAGTTTGAAATTTATATTCTTTTGCGGAATAACATTTTGGCAAGTCGGGCTTGAACATGAGTCGCAGAATCCAAGTCAAACACATCGAAATTCATCTTTCCTGTGGGAACAGATTCATCTTTTCTGGTCTAAAACCTAAGTGCAGTTGCACTGGACCAAATCAGAAAAACCGTGGGGAAGCGGGAACCCATTATTATGACATTGATTAAAATTCCTACCAGCCTTGCCTTCTTTCCGGCGTGACTCAAGGTACCCAAGAAAAAACTGATTTATCTACAACACCCCCATAACTGTAGATTTTACATCATGGAACTCACATATGAGTGATTATGAATACCATTTATAGAATACAAGGAAAAACCTATTATACTGTGGAAAGAAAATAACATACAAAATGATGATGAAATATCTAAAATTTTGGGCGAAGCTTCACATGTTAGACCTTACGGCAGTTAGATTATCCCACTGCTGTTCGTGTGCGCCTTCGCGAGCTTGAATGGGTGGGCTAATTCAGTCAGTCACAAAATGCAGACATAATTCCAGAAAATCCTTTGCATGAGACAATCTCAACTTTGGCAGCACCGCGGAAAAAATGGTCATACCATAAATGTTTCTAGTTGAATGAATTTGAAAAAGCACTTCTACGTCATCTGTACACAGTTCACGAGGCATGTGGTCC
Source organism: Erythroxylum fimbriatum (assembly GCA_026770325.2). Lineage (NCBI taxonomy): Eukaryota > Viridiplantae > Streptophyta > Magnoliopsida > Malpighiales > Erythroxylaceae > Erythroxylum > Erythroxylum fimbriatum. Next base: position 697,907 of record JANZLH020000145.1, read on the forward strand.
TTGGACGACCAATGTAATCTTTTGTTTAGTAGTATCTTTAAATCCAACCTAGGAGTGGAAAACAAAGAAATACAGCTTCATCACCAGAGAATATGACCAGAGCATCAAAAACAGAACGATATTACCTACCAGAAAACACTTGAACCATATACTGAACTGAAGTTTCAAACAGAATAAACGACTTACTTCAACAGAACTGTCAGGGGGAAACCATCGCAGTAACACCCCAAGATGTGCAACAGCAGGAATGAGCTTAAAAAGTAGAGGAGTTGTTACCTGCAGACAATTTACTACAGTAAATGCACAAGTTGATACTTCATTAAACAGACTGTGGGTAGTCAACTACCATCAACTGACACAATATTAGACCACAGGGACAGACCTCCAGTCTAGGGATGGCATTTTAGCTAGTCGGCAAGCTTTTTTTTTTTAATCTTTTGGATTTTGGGCTAGGCTCAGGCTCGAGCTGCCCAGCCTGATCGAAAATTGTCAGCTGAAAGCAACATCGTTTCCAAATTTTAAATAAAGCTTGGCCCGGGCCACATCGAGCTCGGGCTTAGGCTTTGGACTGGGCCGAGACAAATGCCAAGCCTAATCAAATCTTAATATTCATCTCTTACAATATATCACATACTTTACATTAACAATACGGAGTATAGAAGACAATACTAGTTGAAGTCCAACACTCTATTTCCCATACAAAGATTTACTATCTGGCCTATTATTTTATAGGACAAACAGCTATACACCAATTAGTTGATTAAAAGACGTACAAGTTGAAATTCAGATAAGGTCACTGGTCGTTACAAAGAAGGAAATAGAAATAAGAACCACCTAAAGTTTGTACAAGAACTAGATATCAAAAATAAGATTTGTAACAAACGTAAGTTTGAATTCATGCAGACAGATACCTAAATATCACTTTAAAAAACTAGGAATCAGTCCTAATTCTAAAATCCGTTCTTAGAAAGAATTTTATGCCTTCAAACTATATCAACTTCTCTTAAATTCAATCTAAGAACATGTAGAAAGGCACTGACAGATTCTAATTTAACCATCCCTGTAGTTTGACTACTAATTGAAACTGAGCTCTTTTCTATAGAAGTTATTGAACAAATATACTAGTATTCCAATAAATATATAAAAGAAACCTAAATAAAACAAATATAGCATGAAAGTTGACGTTTTCTGCCTAATCCATAGGAAGAGATGACAAGAGTTGACTTTGACGATTAAAACATTGGCAAGTAGCATCAACATCACCTTTTCTCTTTTGGCTACATCATAATTAAAACAACTATCTTTCCTTATAGAAGTATAGTAAGTTGGGTTTGGAAGCCATCTATGTTTTAACCTTATCTCTTCCAAATCAACAATTGGTGGATGAACTACTTTACAGAATCTATCCTGTACTATTCTCCACCAAAATTTAATATCCAACTAGTTTCATCTTTGCAAATCTAACCTTTCAGTATTCTGTCAATATTGCACCAATCAAAATAACAATCCATATCTGCAGTTCAGTCTAAAGACAAATGCGCAACGATCATCCTCAAGCAATCATATACTTAAAACACATTTTCTTAGTAATATCACCAACCATGTGCCCTTCAGGCCTTTATCAATTTCTCATGTCACTTATAAGTTTTTATGAGAGGCTAGTTTCTCGGCTGTCCAACTCCTCAAAGACCCTCAACAGTTGATTATATGATTTTCATCAACTCCTCCAAGTAAACAATGTTGGTCTGTTGTGTACTGTCTTACCAAGTTGTGATTTGTTTAAGTATTGCTACAATACTGTCCACCCTCTCAAGAATTTGTATGATTAGCTCATTGCTCTTTTTATCTCCGAATAATCCTCAAACCCTTATGCTCCATGTTGCCATTATTGAACCCAAGCTCTAATACCAATCTAATATAGGACACACCAACTATTTGACAAAGAATGTATAAATTCAAAATTTGGGCTACTCAAGCTGTTTTATGTTTTTTGTGGCTTAGAAAAAATAGTGCTGGAAATTTAGGTTGCGGTGAATTATAAGGAATGAACTAGAACAAAAAAACCCATGACAAGAACTAGGATTCGCACTTCGCATTTGAAACAAACAGAACTGATGAAATCAAATCAATAGATTGCTACAAATCACTTCTACAATTTAAGATGTTTGAAATAATAAACATCTCAAAATTTTAACATACAAAAATACAGATAAGCATGAACAAATGATTCTAATGTAGCCATAACCATTTTAACTGCTCTAAATTGGAACTAACTATAACTCTATAAATATTGAACTGAACAAATTTACTAGGATTAAAGATAAACAAAACAACAAATCCTATATCGAATAAATATAGAACAAAAGTAGATGTCTTTTACTAATCTGGATCACGCTCTATCAGCATCCATATTATAAAATTGTTATGTCTACCATCCACAAAGAGAACATGTTACATTGAAGGATATAGCCTGTGGCTCTTTTGTGGTTTGGCTTACATTCTTCACGCCATACAAGTTTCAAATTAAGATTAGTCATCATTTTAGGAGGATGTACAATCAGGAGCTCCAATTATTAGGTTATAAGCTAATCATGTCCACCAGAAAACGCAAGTCAACAGATGTCTAGAACCAGTAATCTGTACATTCATAAAAAGAACATAAGAATCCCTGGAAAAAACTTATTTAAAACAAAAAAATACCAGGCTGAGAGCTGTAGTCCCAAGAAGCAACAGGTAAAGTTTTCCCTGAAAATGGTCCAAATATCAGCTTCACCACATCTCATGATTTTAACAATTCCCCTGGCAAACTTGGGGCAGTAAATCTTTAAAATTTTGACAGATATGATGTCCCAAAATTCCAATTCTGTGCAAGTGCTGTGATGGATATTCCAATGATGGCACTAACCTCAACCAAGTGAAGATTAGAAGCACGGCTGAGAAGAACAAATGCAAATTCTCCTATCTGAGCCAAAGACATTCCGACCTACACACATTTATATTCTGTTGATAGAAAATCATAACAGAAGGCATAATAGACAGTGAACATCGAATAAAATCTTACAAAGAGTGCAGCCTTGTTGTTGTAACCGAATGCCTTCACTACTGTCGTGATTATGGTTGTCTTGATGATTATAACTAAAATGACAGATGCTAATAATATATCAACATGGCTCCAGAGAAAATGAACATGGATCAGCATCCCAATGCTGGAAAGAAAAAGAGCAGCAAAGAAGTTTCGAATAGGTTCAATCTGCACAAGGAACAAGCTCAGCTGGTTAGAGACCATGAACATGCAGGAAAGAAATGCTACCCCATTTGGGCCAAGACATTAGCAAAACCAGCAGGAAAAGCATATTAGAAAAGCCTCAGCAACACGAGTGAAATTAAAACCATAAGCACACTTACAGTCACCATTCCAGCCCTACATTCTAATGGTAGTACATAGGTTTATCTTAAGATTCTAGAAAATAATAGCTTCATTTCATTCCCCATTCACCTCTCAAAATTGTTTATGTACAGGAAATCATCAGCTAGGTTACTTATTCAGTTAAGCTGGTCTCTATGTATTCAGTTTCACGTCAGGTTCTTGCTTATAGGTAGTCTTCCATTCAAATGATGAAACCTATACCATTTAAGTACTGAGAACTATGATTTGCTGTCCATTTTGAATTATGCAGAAACCCAAAGGCCTATCAAAATCAAATCAGTGCTAGAGTGCAAAGTGGTTAGAAAACAAGATTTAAAAATGCAAACAGTGCATATTATGTAACTGCTAGTAAAAGTTTCGCCTAACAAGCAGAAAAAACAAATAGTTCAAGCCACAAGGTCTCGCAACAAAAGCCAGAAATTTTTTAAACAGGGATGTTGGATTACAGTGATGAGCAAATAAGGTTTAATAAAATGGAACTTAATATTATTCTAGAATATTATATCCCAAACAATAAGAATATGTAGCAAGATAGTTTTTTTAGACGACCAAGTCAGTGTCTCAACAATGCAACTCCTGCTTACCATTTACTGCCAATAGTGAAAATACTAAGAATGTGTCCAATCCCATGGATACAATAACATTTTTCATCCAATTGGATATTTGTTGTTTTATATACCTCTAGTTGCTCTGTCACTAATGTATGTTGAACTTCCAATGTGAGAAGTACAGTACTGAAGTTGTTCATTTGTACTACGGATCTGTGGCTTTCCACATCTCTTGCACAATATATGCTAACACAATTAATCAGACATGGACTTACATGTGACAAAGAAAAAATGGGATAGTGCTGGTCGCTAATCCTGCTCTAGTTAGCTAATTTAATAGCCTCTTAGATAAAAATTTAAGATTAGTCAATAGGGTTTAAATATTCACACCTTATCGATTTTACTGTAGTAAAAGATTTAAGATGGGAAGAAACAGACAGATGAGGTCCCTGATGAATACATGAATGCATTTTAATCAGCAAAATACAATATTAGCAGTTAGCTGAGACAAATAATATCTTTGTTTCTATGATAGTTGCAGTGCTAGCAACATGAGAACAAAGACAACTCTTGAACTTACTAAACATAACCACAAAAGAGAAATACTAGGCACTAAAGTCATGCCAAGAATAGCTAGTTGAACCTCCTGGTGGTAAGGTTTACATAACTTCATAAATGGAAAGAAATCAGAGCACTCACTTCATAAGTTATAAAGATGTACAAAATTTACACTTCAATAGACAGGATAACAGATTATGTAAACCCTACTTGTTCCAATGTATGTTGAGCAAGATCAGTTGTCGATATCATCACCCCAGCTGCAAAAGATCCCAATTCCAGACTCAGGCCCAGCTTATCACTACACTGCAACGATAACAAGAAAAATCGTTAACATGCAATTTAAAATAAATGAGGTAGACAACTTATGTAATCTACAGAAAACATTTTTATACATCATGATGTAGGATCAACCATTAAGGCCTTTCAAGCTAGTGGCCAAAGCAAAAGTTAAATTTGATACAGCAATACCATTTCCAATAAAATATCATATGGAATTAATTTAGCTTTAATCTTCCATGTGATTTGACATTATAAAAGAAAAGATCATTTTCAATATTTTCCACAATTAACTTTGATTTTAACAAGCTCAACATATATTGTAATAACTGCACTCCCTAGAAAAACCAGACAGCAAATAACAATGTGCAATTGTTAAATTTTGTAAGATTGGGCTCAAATAAATTGAGCACATACAAGCTCAAATGAGTTCCATCCTAAAACTAATTGGTGATAGGTGGGATAACTTACTAGGCTTATATGCATGCTCAAGGCCACATATTCTTTCCATGTAGGACACTCCCACTAAAGTTCAACACGCCTCTCTCACGTGTGGGCTAATTTAAGGCCCAACATGTGACATAGTCTATCATGTCGAGGTGGTGATGACTAACCCGAGAGCAACTTGCTCTGATGCCATATCAGAATTTAGGGTTTTAAGTTGTTATCTATTGAAGGACAACACAAATCAGGAAATTAATCCCACTAAACTAGGAAACAGACTCTAACAGAAAATCCCTTAAATTGTGGGATCCTAACAATACATATCTTATACCCAATATTTACCTAAAAAAGAATTATGAATTCTCACAGTAATCATAAAATATCAATGTTGGTTAGAGGGAAACAAAATCAAATAAATCTTAACATGGAATTGAAGATTGCAAGAAGAAAACTTCCAATGATATGCTGCACCACTTTATAAAAATTAGAGCAGATAACCAACCAATAGCACCTGAACTAATAAATGCCACACAATGTAATAGATTTATCAATACAAACAAATGACTTTACAAATCATTTCTTCAAATGATCAGGGAACGATTGAGCAAAAAGTAAAAGAGAAAACAATGACTTGATATTTCTACATGGTATTAACAGAAAAAAGGAAAGCAGCTTGCATGCATATTAATACCATATAACATATGTCCACATTTCCAAATCAAACAAAGAGTGCTCGAGAGATCCCGGATAAGCAGATGAAACATACCCAGGCTACAAGTAAGCAGAATGCAACAGATGCTAATTGATAGAGCTCGTTTGTCTGCAAAATTAAATTTAAACCAAGGAATACAACTTTGATTGCTTACATACAGACAAATGCAAAGCTAGAGAAAAGAACATCGAAACTATGCATTTGAACACAATAAGTTTGTACCTGTGATGATAGGCTCATCATCAGTTTAAGGAATTTAGGAAACCAAGTGCGAGATAATATTGACAAAACAGCCAAAAAGGCTATTAATGTCACCAACCTGATTAATAGAACAGCTATTTTGTCAAAGAAGGATAAAAAGTAGAGTTTGGGCCTCTTTGGCTGAAGTAAGAGTTAAAAATGATAAATATAGAAATATTGAAATATTTGTTGTCAAATGATAGCCATCAATAGCACTGATGTGAGTAAATTAAAGAAATATTTTCCTCTGAACTTTGCAAGTCCAGTTTCTTCACTTACAATTTGGTCATGGATATTACACCCTGCAGAATTCCTGAAGTTCCACCAAGAACCGGAAGCAAAGCAAATAGCAAACCAACAGCACAGTCCTAGCAGGTAAAACCTTATTCAATATACAATATGAGTTCATGACAAAGCATTCCACAACTTGATGTCTTGATCACCAAAAGTATCAGCAGAATGGTACTATCAGAAGTGTATTCAGAAAGACAGTACCTGTAGAATAAGAGTGCCAATGGTCACTTGCCCATGGAGCGAATTACTAGAATTCTTTTCCATCAAAAACTTCAAGACCTGGACCAAGTGATAATCATTGGCCAATTAGCATTTCAAAGACGTAAAAAGGAGAGAGAGAAATAGAGGATATAACATATTGGAAATAGATTTTTGGTGCATATATCAGAAAGAGAATTTACCACAGCTGTGGAAGACATTGAAAGGAATGCACCAACAAATACCCCTTCAGATGTCTTACCACCAAACAGCTGCAAACAGAATCAGATTAGAACTGCAGTTTTGTGTAATAAAACTTTAATCAGGAAAATCCATAAGCAATGTTTTGGCATAAAAAACAACTGCTTTATAGTTGCACTAATTCCAAACCACCAAGTCATATAAAGTATAAATTATAATTATTAGAGAGAGCAAGGATGCAGGGAACTTCACACCAGTATAATATATGAAAGAATATAAAGTCAGTTCTATACAACAATAACAGTATTTGCAAACTAGAAAAACAACTTATAAAACTCTTAAAGATCAAGCGAAATACCATGGCTGTAATTCCACATAGGAACATAAACAAAAATATTTGGAGCAGACCTCCCAGAACAGCAACTGCCCGAACAACTCGAAGCTGAAATTGAGGTAGATAAATGTTTATTACAACTTCCCCAGCAATTTCACTTTATAATAAAATATGAGGGAGATGAAAAGAACGAACTTTTGTTGTGGAGAACTCCAAACCCAGTGCAAAGAGCAGAAAAACAACCCCAAACTGAGCCACAGTCTCAACCTACAAGGATATGCATGACAAGAAAAAAACTAAAAGTGAATTATCAGTCAAAGGGTTAGTCATATCTGAGCAAGTGATGCCGGTGGAATCATAAGTTCAAAAATTGGTGGTGAGATGACCACCATTTTTTCTCTTATACTTGCACAGAAATTTCGTGGCTGATATTATATTCAACTTCCATTACAACATATGTCAATCAAAGCATCGTAGCGAGTGATTATATTCAACTTCCATTACAACATATGTCAATCAAAGCGTCACAGCTAGTGATCAACTTGTCTGAAAATGAATAAGAACTACTCTAAACCAATCTGAGTTAAAAGTGCAACATCAAGCAGATCATCGTCTACAAATATCCTAACTAATAAAGCAAAATGCAACAATTCAAACATACTTGCACCATCTCACTGACAAAGTTGAAGCCTCCAGGTCCAATAATAGATCCTGCTAACAAATATCCAGTCATTGCCTGTAAAAACTCTATGTTTAGAAATGTTGGCATAGGCAAGAAACTTATAAACACATACAGTGAGAGATTTATCTTGCTTAGACATTAAATAGATCATATTATTGCAATTTCATGAACTATCTATAAAGAATATATCAGACCGGTTGTCCAGCACAGGCAAATGCAATGCCACCACAAGCTGCAGACACAATGACGACAACCAAATCTGATATCAATCTACAAAGGAATAAATAGATGGATTCAGATAAGCTTACCAGCTAAATACAACAAATATTTAAAAAGAATCATGAGAAATAGCAAAGATCACCTCAGATCTAGCTGCAACACTGGAAATTTTGATTTGAAGTTAGATATAATAAAGACATTGTCCTGAAATAAACAACCAAAAGTTCCAGAGTTACACGTTAAAAGTAACATCAGCACCAAAGGTACCTATTGAAGTAATCTTACCTTTCTATCTATAAGTGTAGGGGTATCTTCGACTCTATTTTCATTGTCTAAATTGAAAACATCATGAAGCTTAAATGACCTAAGATGAAAAACAGAAACATGAATGCCTTAAATGACAAGTCAAATACCAAAATATGTTGGAAAGTGACAAGACATAGAGTAGAAGCTCGTACTTCTCCTCCTTTGTTTCATTTTTCTTTGGCTTCACCCTGGCAACAGTTTCCAAAACTGCCTGAGCCAAGAAAAAAGTATAAATAAGACGAGATAAGTTAAAAGGTCCTAAATAAGTATATGTAGGCTATTCTACATGATCTAAAAGACAAATGAAAGAATCAGTATTTTTGTTCTTAATGAAATTAGATAAAACTCGTAACAATCAAAGAACAATCATGAAGATGCACAAACAAAGTCTTCTCAATCCTCAAAATATATTGATGGTTACAACTTAACATGCTGTTCAGTTTCTTGGATTGCTAAAAACTATTCAATTGATATGAAAATATCTAATTAAAAAAAGGGAATAAAGAAACCTGTTGTTCTGCTACACTGTTGTTGAAGCTTCCAGAATCAGTTGCTGCCAAATATTGGACGCATTGGTGAGTGGAGTGGGGTATAATTATTAGTCAAAATTTGGAAGAACGTTACAAGTGGTAGATAGGATAAAACAACTGATAGAAGCACCAAATCAGCTCAATGAAAAAAAAAATCTCCGTCACAAAACAATTCCTAATCAGAGGCTACAATGAACAATCAATATAACACCATTAATGCTAACATCAACTGCAATTGAGTTGATTCCCAACATTTCTATATAAGGTCAACAATCGTAGTGAAGCTTCCTTTCTGAGACTGAAAGTAAGACTTTAAATAAAGCAAAATTACTAGATCTACTAACAAGGGGTTTGAATTGACAGTAACACATGGTATACTTGGAGTGGACATTCTCATGAGTCTCGGATCTTAAATCCAAGTCCGGACTGGAGTTAAACAAAGTGAGAGAAAAGTATTCAAACAAAGAAGATCCAAATTAAGCACTCCTAAGTACATCCTTAGTAATCCATATTACTGGAAGAAAGAAGAGACATTGTATCTCCACAACTAACCTAACAATCTAATTAGAAGAACAAATGTCAACATCAACGAAAACGAGTTATGCAGAAATCACAGACAGTTCTTTAATTAAATAAACCCTACGAATGGAAGGAACAAGTAGAGAAAGAAAGACAGACAGACAGACAGAGAGAGAAACCTTCGCTCTGTTCGTTCTCAGTGAACTCCTTTTCAAGAGCCTTATCGATAATATCGGCGAAGGAGCCTTCTTTAAGCTTAGAAATGGAGGTGTTGGTGGCGCTGGCGTTGGTGAAGACAGAGCCATCTGAGTCGGCAATTTCGAAAGCAAGTGAATGCGGTAGAAGAAGAAGAAGAAGAAGAACGCAGAATGGGAAGAGACTAAGCTGAAGAGGACACAGAAGTCCAGTTCCTCTTCTACTGAACATTGAAGTGAAAGAGCGGACCACACACACCACAACAAGTGAGCGCTTAAAGAGAGAGAAAGCGAGTTAAGGAATGGACAAAGGAGTCAACTTTTGGTCATAGTTCTCATAGATCATACCGCCCCACCAAATCCCTTTTTTTTATAACGGATTTACTTAATATTAATCAAGTTATTTCTCGTTGTCATGAATTGTTTAGAATAACAAATCGTAAAGGATTATATATCAAATAAATTGATTGATCTATTTTATTGTTTTTATATTTAAATATTATTATTTATATTAAAATGTAATAATATTTACTGTTAGAATATATTTTATATATTCCTTATTTATTTTTGACATTTTAATTGGACATGAAATTTCCTTAATAATTTTTAAAAATATGCCTAAATTGGTGGTTGCGTTTTGGAAGGTGCTTAGGATTTGATTTGAAAAAATAATCCTAATAAGCATTATTTTTAGGTTGATCTTTATATGATATTGTCCTTGTTTGAATAATATAAGGGAAGTAAAACCTAGCCGTATGTGGGCTGGAAGTTGATCTTTGTAGCTCACGTGATATTGATTTTTGGAGTTTGGGTGGCTGTCAACTTAATTCTGATTTTT
>JANZLH020000145.1:727627-738828 GCA_026770325.2 Erythroxylum fimbriatum
AGCGTCGGAGGGGCCTTCCGGGAAACAACCCCCGGAGAGTCTTTGTTTGTCTTGCAGGTTTTCCATAGGCGAAGCTCTACAAGATCATGGATCAAAACAACGATATTCCAGCCTTGCAGAATTCGGCTGAACCAGACTTTATTTCTTATTTCGATAATTATGAAAGAAGTTGATTGAGGAATGAAATAGCCAAGAATGGAGTTTTAAGACAAAACAAGAAGAAAATACTAATTTTGGTTGAACACGACCTGTAAATGAATATGTGCCATCCTGTTTTTCTCCTGAACAAGCTGAAGAGAGGTTGTATGGTAGAGAGAAGAGAAATTGAAAGATAGACAACCTGAGATATAAGCGTGTTTCAACCAGTCTCCATTTCTAAAAAATAACAAAAAGAAACACAACTTAAGTAATATACATGTTCAAGCCCATGCCCCATCCGTACAATTCTGAAAGAATAATATACAATTTGGGACACGATTATGTCCTAGACCTTATTCTCAATAGAAAAAAATTATAAAAGGCAATGAAAATTAAGGCTCTAAAGGACTTTTCACTTTTCTTTTCTTTTAGTACTTAGTTTTCATTGGGATTAACAGCTGCCTACTAATAGTGAGACCAAGAATATATCAAAAGTTGTTACCTTAGAATGAGTTTCTTTCCTTTAATTGTTATTTTTATACTTGAAAAGGATTTTGTAAGCTATTACTTTATATCTAGATAAGAAAAACCCTTAATAATTTTTTTAAATTCAATTTTTAATAAAATTTATACCTTTGATATTTAATCTATACATAGACATGGTTAAAATAACTTCTATGTACATTATCTGGAGCACATATATTAAGGAATCCTTCCATTATTAAGATAATCTTTTATGGTTATTAAAGAAATCAGTGCATTTTGAGAGTAGTTAATCAAATAGGATATTGATTAAATCACTTTAATTATAGGAGTTGATACATTTAAAAGTGATAAATCATTATAGGAGGAAACCTTGTTGGTCAAAATAATAGAATTTCTACAATGTTTTTGAGAAATTAAATAAAAGATTATATTCCAAAATCTATGGCCAAGCCTTACAAAGTGTACGAGTGACATATCTAACACATCTCACCATATGCAAGTGAGACATACAATAGGAACTGTCTAATTAGTACTTGCCATCACATAACATGTATTTTCATATTCAAATCCCTAACATGGATGCATCTTATTACTACATACCTACATTACCTGTATACATGATGCTGCCCTATTCTGTTTTAAATCAAACTGATTGCGTATTTTCAGTATTATTACATTTTTGAGCTGATGCTCATGCAAAACATATACAAGCTGCGGAAGTGCATGGATGATTTAAATCAAATCAGCATTCCGGTATCCACATCAAAGCTATAAAGCAGTGAAACAACCATCATGCCAATCATATCTTCACCTCTTACCACGCCAATCATTTCTTCACCTTTTATGATTTAAGTATATGAAGCCCTTGTTTGACAGGTTAATTATTGAATCTGCTATAACTTTGGCGCTGGATTTCATATAACCACCTGCAATAAGAACATGTCAACCATTTCCTTGAAATTAGGAGCATAAACTCTTAGACATTACAGGTTCAACTGAGCATATCTAAACTAGATGTTCTGGGATTCTCATCATCGCAAGATACTTTGATAATCCACATTTAGAAGCCATGAAAAAGACATGGAAAATAAATCTGATTGATGCAAAACATTAAGACCGCAACGGAAGCTCTTACCTCACTGAACAGTGACCAAATTAATGAGCAAACAAATATCAATCTTGGACTAACAGAAAACGTAATCCAGTTAGTAACTTTTACAATGGATGTATAACAAATCGAATAAGTGTTAACTACAAAACTCACAAAATTAATAATTGATTTCTGAAATATCAAGTTTCAATGAAGGGTCAAAAATTAGGAACCACTTCTAAGGTTTAAGAATCACTCTTAGAAGAAGCATCACACTTTCGAGTTGAAAGTTCAAGTTTGTAGAAAAATTTCAAGATTGTTATCATTGAAGGGCTGAGTATACAAATATTTATAGAAAATTCTTAAAACCCTTGTTCTGAGTACGAAAGAGTTCCTATCAAATTTAAATCATATTCTAATAAAAATTCTATAAGTAGTTATAAACAAATAACATAACATATCTAAACTCGAATAATATATTTAACTTATAACTACTTCCTACTTAAATAAGTGATGAAAATGATTTAGGAGAAATTATTTCCTAATCATAAAATAGGAAACAAGAGGATATCATGGATATTTACTTTAGGAAATTGCTGTAAATAGGGGAGATTGTTGTAAATAGGAAATATTTTAGTTACCTAAATTAAGCTAGGACTTGTATATATATTCAAAGGCACTTGTTGTGCAAAATAAGAAAAAAGATTACTTCTTTCTTCACAAACGCCAACAGCACATACAAAGGAAAACAAATCAAACTGGATGTACAAAATCCATCCGTAAACATTTCAGCAAGTTGTCAAAGTCATTTCAGTTTCATAACCTTAAAGTCTTCAAAAGCACACATCTTTTTAGAACAATAGAGATTTGTTGTTACAATCATATAAAGCCAACAACAAAAATATCTTCAACATCAAACATGCATCGAAAAGAAATACAAACAAAGAGACTGTGAAAGGAGAGGGGGAGGGAAAGAAAACTTGTTAACCTTGAATCTCACTTTATTTTAAAATAAAGAATTAAAATCTGTACCTTCGGGATCATATCCCTCGAGATTCTCATGTACACACCGAGAAAAAGCTAAAACTTGCTGCCAAGTATCCTCAGAGATATTATGTTTCTGATTTTCCTGAGATAAATCCAAGGGATGCTTTATTTGGTCAAAACTAGACAATTCTTGTGACCTCAATTCTAACCAATTCTTGCACACATAGTAAATAACACATGCCAATTTTAAAAGAGAGGCCTATTACTGTAAGGAAAAGGATACAACTAAATATCATAAATTACACATGATAGGTCGGTTTGATATCATTGGTACCTCAACAAATTCACACCATTGCTTTAGTAATCGAAACCTCCCAGCTAAAACTAATTTCCACGCCATAACTGCCTTGCTTACAGCTGCAAAATATTGGAACAAAGGGGGATTGGGGGAAAGAAGGAAAAGGAGTGTAGAAAATGTGAATGTAAAATCAAAATGTCAAAACTTGTAACAGTTACAGAGCCATACAGTGAGAAGTAACAAGACCATAATAACTTACTAATGTTCTTTTGTCCGTTTTCACGACACATAAAGAAAACAAAGTCATAGAATCGTGCAAATTCATAGAAATCCACCTAAAACACAATAAAGAATAATGATGAATACAACAGTTCATTCACTATCCAATTATAACTTGAAGTTCAGAAAAAAAATATTTCATTATTTTAGGATACCAAATTCCAAGGAAACATACCATATACCCCAGCTTTGACATTAGTTTAAAAAGTTCATCAAAAACCGAAATCCTGTCCAAGGAAAAAAATATCACTTATCAGGACAACTGAGAAACAGAAATGGCAATAAGCTAATGCGTAACGATTAGCTATAAAGGATACTTTCTTCAGCATCAACATGGCATTTGACATCAAATTCAACAGGTTTAAAATGGACAGACAAAAACTTCAACAGGTGTTGGAAGATTTGATTGATAGACAAGCAATACCTGGGGATTGGTTAAATCAACTACAGAAATATTGCATAACCAGGATGCATTCCAACTAACACCTACTGTGCTATTAACAAGACAATCTACGATATCCACAGAAACAACTCAAAAATCAACCAATTAAGAGATTAACTTGTTAAAAACCTGAAGACAACTTGTATGAACCTATTAATACCTTAATTAATTGTTGTCCTCCTTCATTAAGAAAATTGACAAAAAGATTAAGACCCCCATCATTCCGCATGACAAGGACTCCAATAACTTTTTACAACCTTAATCCATAAGAACCACATTATCAATCCACGACAAAAGCACTGAAGGGAAGTTTAATTGGTCCAAGAAAGTGTACTTTAGAGTCTTCTTAAAAGCATTTGAAATTCCACCAGTTTGTATGATCATTAATGAATGAATACCTTGTATGAACCTTTAACTCAACAAACTTCAAAAGTTGCACTAATGCGTCCCTTGAAAATTTACTCCTTTGTGCTTCATTACCTTGACCATTGCTTGCCTCTTCATATGTTTTTCCTGATCTAATATCTGCAATAAAAGTTTGGAATTAACAACAGGAACTAATAAGAAGATGTGAAAATCCATGGAAACACATAAAATAGGCATTAAACTGTGTCATGCCAGAAAACTCTGCTATATTAATTTCGATTATGTCTATAAGTAACAAACAAATGCGAAATGTAAAAGGCTGATGCGGTTAAAATTGAGTTATTGTCTTCTAACTGGACTGATTCGTAATTGCGTCCAGAAATCAAGAAAGAAGGAGAAAACAGAAAAAAGAAAGAAAGAAAAAAAGAAAGAAAGAAAAGGTAAAGGTAGAGGAAGAAGAACAAGAAGAAGAAGAAGAAGTTTCAGAGAGCAAGAAAACAAGAAGCATTACATAGGCTGGAGCCAGGAGAAAGAAGTAGATTCGACTGGACCTAAAAGCTTTGGTTACAACCGCCTATAAGGACTAAAGAACCTGATAACATTAACCAATTTAAACCAAAATCCACCTTTCCTTCTTATGGGAGACATCATGGAGTTGAAATTTGCATACAAGTGGTCAAATTAAACTATGCAAGTTATAAATTACAGCATACTTTATAATCAAACAAACTATGCAAAAACCCACCAACCAGAAAGTAATAAAATTTGCGTCTTTCACGTGAAGAAACAAACTTTAGGCCACATCAACTTAAACCCAGCTGAAGGTTAGATTTTCACACTAACCCCATTTCATCAAACAGCCAGAAACCAATCTAAAAGCCTAGAACAAATTCTTCAATGAAGGGTTCAACAAGTTACCGCAATATTTCTGGTAAATCTCGAAGATGTCGACCCGATACGAATCTGGCAAATCCATTGTCAAGCTCCAGGCGAGGTAACAAGTAAGAGGTCGGCGTGGAGAAACAGGAATTTGGAATCAATGAGACCTTTAAAACTCGACAAATAATATTTGTATAATATATGCCCACACGCAGGCGAAAGACTTTGTTTCTCTCTCCACCGTGTCTCTGCGTCTCGTTCTTTTGTTTCTGTGTTTCTTGCGGGCAGTGCCCGAGATTTTGAGAATGTTGTTCTGCTTAGATCGAACCGGGTCTTAGGACCATTGTCGTGCTATGGTTGATCAAACCGGTTTCATCTTGCATTTCTTTTGCCCCATTTTCGGTTGTTTCACTTATTTTTCTTCTATAATATTTTATTAAAAATATTTACGGCCTTTTTTAATATTTATGCAGCATACTCATTCACTAACCTATTGTAGGTTTTTGTGGCGTGTTGGTCATCGTACATATAGAATCATGTATGTTCCGTTGAGTAAAAGCTATTGCTTGCTTTATTCGTACGTCCCTCTTAAGGGTACAAACACAAAGTAACTGAGAAACCTTAGGAAATAACAATAGACATTGGACTTCCTTAGTGAAGGAAAAAAAGAAACTGGACAAGAGACTTGCGAATAATTTGTTTATTTCTGATGAACAAAAATAACTACATCAAACTCTCAATTTAAAGACGTTAATCAACATAAACAAACTAAAAATTAGGACTATATCTGGTCCACTCTATCACGGTTAGAATCACAACTAACACATTACTGTTGTCATGAGCTGGAAGATTGGAGTGCTTCCATGATTTACAACAGTTACAGATCTGACATCCAGGCTATCTCAGATGCTGAACCAGACACCTATCACGGTAAATCAAGAATTGATCGCTGCAGTAGTTGGCACCAAATTGGACGACAATAACTATGGAATTTGGTCCCAAGTCATGGAGATGTACATCTCAGGCAAAGATAAGTTAGGATACATAAATGGAGAACTTCCACAACCAGAAGAGACAGATCCAACATTCAGAAAATGGAGAACAGAAAATGCGGTGGTTAAGGGATGGCTGATCAATTCTATGGATTCAAAATTGATTGGCAATTATATAAGATACCCAACTGCGAAAGCGGTTTGGGACGCAGTTGCTACAACATATTTTGATGGTAGTGATACATCACAAGTTTATGATCTCAAAAGAAAAGTGATGAAACTCAAACAGGGAGGAGGATCTATAGAGACATATTACAATAATCTTCAAGGTCTTTGGAGAGAAATCGATTTCCGTCGTCCGAATCCGATGAGGTGTGATGTTGATGTTCAAAAATACAACAAAAAGATAGAGTCTATACTTTTTTGGATGGACTGGATGATCGTCTTGACAAGGTCCGAGGAGATGTTCTTCAAATCCAACCATTTCCTTCTATAGAGCAGGCTTATGCCTATGTTCGTCGAGAAGATCTAAGGCAAACGGTGATGTTGACCAAAGGGGATGGTGTGTTGGGGGCTGCTATGTTATCCAAAAGAGAGCATATGAATTCACAGCAGTCTACTCTTCATATAATATCTAATGGGAAGTTTGGAACTTCAACTAAGTCAAAGCCACAGGTAGAGGAAGGGAGCTGTACACACTGTGGGGGTACAAAACACACAAAAGACACATGCTTTAAACTTCATGGATATCCAGATTGGTGGCATGAACTCAAAACGAAAAAGAAGCGTGAAGCTGGTCGAGTGGCAATTGTAGCTGCTGGAGAGTCTTCCGCTGGATTAACAACTCAACAACAAGATCAATTCCACCTTGTATCACAACACGATCCTCCCCCAGCAGAGGCAAACAACTCAAAAGCTCTTAATAATCCAGGTAACAATGAGTGGATTGTTGATTCAGGGGCAACGGATCACATGACATATGATTATCAGGACTTGGTTGAAACAACACAACCAAGAAGGACATGCATTACCAATGCCAATGGAGTTTTATACCCGGTTAATGGGGCAGGAAAAGTTGAACTATCCCCTTCTCTTTCATTATCAAATACATTACTAGTCCCTTCCCTTTCAAATAAACTGCTTTCCGTGGGCCAAGTAACTGAGGAATTGAATTGTTGTGCTTTGTTTTACCCCTTCTTTTGTTTATTTCAGGATATTCTCACCAGGGAGATTATTGGTCGTGGTACTAAAAGAGAGGGGTTGTATTACATGGATGACTTTGCACTTGGCCAAGCAAACAGTACACGTCAAGCAGGAATCAAAGAACAACATATTTGGCTTTGGCACCGTCGACTAGGACATCCATCTTTCTCCTATCTACGACATTTATTTCCAAGTTTGTTCTCCAATCTACATGAGTCTGCTTTTCAGTGTGAAACTTGTATCATGGCAAAGAGTCATCGTGTGTCATATCCCATAAGTCAAACAAAATGTGAGACACCATTTATGCTAATTCACTCCGATGTTTGGGGACCAGCTCCTGTTTCAGTTGCGTCAGGTCTCAGATGGTTTGTTATTTTTGTGGATGATTGTACCCGCATTACTTGGCTCTATTTAATGAAAAATAAGGATGAAGTGTTTGGCATTTTTCGTTCTTTTCATAGCATGATCAAGAATCAATTTTCAACTAATCTTCAAGTTCTTCGTTCTGACAATGGTGGAGAATATGTCAATACTGAATTCAGAGAATATTTTCAAGAAAACGGTCTCTTACATGAAACTAGCTGCTCTCAAACACCACAACAAAATGGTGTTGCAGAGCGGAAGAATAGACATATTCTTGAAACAGCGCGTGCACTTTTAACTGACGCCCACACACCCAAAAGATACTGGACTGATGCTGTTGTAGCAGCCGTCTACTTATTGAATAGAATGCCATCTCGGGTATTAGACTTTGAAACTCCATTACAAGCACTTGCTCGTCATGTGACTTTACCTTCTGTTATGATGCTGCCTCCTAGAGTTTTTGGGTGCGTAGCTTATGTGCATCTTCACAAAAATTAGCGAAGTAAGCTTGATCCATGTGCAGTTCGCTGTGTTTTTTTGGGTATGGAGCCCATACCAAAGGCTATCGATGCTACGATCCAACTACAAGACGACTTTACACCACAATGGATGTCACCTTCCTTGAGAATGAATTCTTCTATTCAGATTCATGTTCTGCTATTCAGAGGGAGGTACATGATGATGAAGAGCAGAATACGTGGGAGAATTGGCCAATGTTCCAAGACATGACCTTGGGTATAATGGGGGAAAACCAACCAATGATGGTAGCAGATGATGTGATGGCTCCAAAACTGGGAAACAGAAGTGCAGACAATGGAAATCTAGAAACAGGAAATGAGCAGACAGAAACAAGTAAGAAAGACGAGTCAAGTAGACAGCAGCAACAACAGTTAACCTCTCCTAATTTAGTACCAATCGACCACTCCCCTGAGAATACTCCTGAGGTACAATCTCTAAACTTCTCTCAAAATAATCATACAAATGATTCTAATGTTTATAGATTACCATTTAGACATAATCGTGGTAAACCACCAAATCGATACTCACCAGATCATGAAGAGAGGAACGCAAATTATCCAATTGCTAACTATGTCTGTACTCAGAAATTATCTTCACCTCTCAAGGCATTTGTACACAAAATGTCATCTGAGTAGGTTCCGAATACAGTACAGGAAGCCATGAGTAGTCCAAAATGGATTCAAGCTATAATGGAGGAGATGACAGCCTTGCAGAAGAACGATACATGGAAACTCATGCCTCTACCAGAAGGAAAGAAAGCAGTGGGATGTAGATGGGTGTTCTCGATTAAACACAAGGCCGATGGAACAGTAGATCGCTACAAGGCAAGACTCGTAGCAAAGGGGTATACTCAAACTTATGGCATAGACTATCAAGAAACATTTTCTCCAGTAGCAAAGCTGAATACAGTCAGGGTATTGTTGTCTCTTGCAGTGAATTTAGATTGGCCTTTACATCAATTCGATGTAAAGAATGCATTCCTTCATGGGGATCTTACAGAAGAAGTGTATATGGATATACTGCCCGGCTTCACAACTTCTCAAGCTAGAGTGGTATGTAAATTACAGAAGGCACTTTATGGACTAAAATAGTCACCGAGAGCATGGTTTGGAAGATTTAGCATGGCGATGTTGAAATATGGGTTCAAATAAAGCAATTCAGATCATACTTTGTTTCTAAAGCATCGGTTAGGGAAGGTAACAGCTTTAATTATCTATGTTGATGACATGATAATTACAGGGGATGATAATGATGAAATCTCTAGCTTACAGAAGTATTTGGCAACTGAATTTGAGATGAAGAACCTTGGGGGACTGAAATATTTCCTTGGGATTGAGGTAGCACGATCAAGTCAAGGAATTTGTCTTTCACAGAGAAAATATGTTCTTGACTTACTTGCTGAAACAGGGATGCTTGACTGTAAGCCTGCAGATACTCCAATAGTCCAAAATCATGGATTAGGAAAGCAGCCAAATCAGACGCCCACAAATAGAGAAAGGTACCAACGGCTCGTCGGAAAATTGATTTATCTCTCTCATACACGTCCTGATATCGCATATGCTGTAAATTTGGTGAGTCAATTCATGCAAGATCCTAGTGAGGAACATATGGGTGCTGTGCTTCGGATTTTACGATATTTGAAGTCTTCTCCAGGAAAAGGGCTTGTTTTTAGGAAGCATAATCATTTGAATATTGATGGTTATACTGATGCCGATTGGGCTGGAAGTCTTGCAGACAGGAAGTCTACATCAGGGTATTTCACTTTTGTGGGTGGAAATCTAGTTACTTGGAGAAGTAAAAAGCAGAAAGTGGTTGCGTTATCAAGCGCCGAAGCAGAGTTTAGAGGCATGTCCAAAGGACTTTGTGAACTTCTCTGGTTAAGACAGTTATTAAGGGAAATTGGCAATTCAACCACGTCGACCATGAACTTATTTTGTGACAATAAAGCTGCTATCGAGATTGTACAAAACCCAGTCCAACATGACAGAACAAAACATGTTGAAGTAGATCGACATTTCATCAAAGAGAAGCTTGAAACCAAGATTGTTCAATTCCCATTTGTGAAGTCGGAAGATCAGTTGGCAGACATTCTCACAAAGGCAGTATCGAGCAAGGCCTTCTATAGTTCACTTGACAAGTTAGGCATGGAAGATATTTATGCACCAACTTGAGGGTGGGTGTTGTCATGAGCTGGAAGATTGCAGTGCTTCCATGATTTACGTTTCAGTTATTATGTCCAGATTGTATAGCCATAGATAGAGATTAGCAATAACTACTTACCATAGATAGATATACGGTTTATTCTATCTAACCAGTCTTGTATACACAATCATATTATGAATGAAATAACAGTTTGACAATAACCACCTATTGTTTGACTGCTTTTTCTCAAGGTTCATATAGCTACAAATTCTTGTGAATTTCAACTCCAATTACATTATTAATGATTGAGAGTCAGCCGTTTCCTCTACAAAATGCAATGGAAGCCTTATCCTTAAATTACCTCTGAGTTTTATGATATACATAAAATGAGAAGGAAAAAAATGTTAGAACCTTTAACAGAAGTTATATAACTATATAATATACTACTATTCAATTTATTCAATGGACAAAAAAAATTTTGAAAACAGATTTATAAAATCGTTTATTTGTTTCCATGCTTTGTAGTCGAGGTTAATTTTTTAACTTCCTTTTAACTCTCAATTAAGGAAAATGCCTTCCTGTAATTTTATTTTTCCTCTTCTGCTGATTTTTCTACTTTAGAGGTTTTTGTCTAGTGTAGGCTTTCTATTGGCCATTTCCTTTTTGTTTTAATATATTTTACTTTCAAAACAAGTACTGAGTTTACATTCATTTAATTTAATATATAATAATTGAGACTCTAAATTTGGTGGTCAACAAATGAGTTGACTTTTTATTTCTTTTTTAGACAAAATTTATCTTTTGGGTAAATAAGACGCTCTGATCTCGTACATTAACACAAGATTTTTTAAGGAGCATGTACGAAACCTAGAAAAAATCTTATAGCGCAAGATGGTCATACAGGGGCTGCTATTAGGGATGGCAACGGGGCGGGTATGGAGAGGGTATGTCATCCCCCGTACCCGCCCCATGAACCTGCCCCCACCCTCATATCCGCTCCCATCTCCGTCAGGGATT
>JANZLH020000145.1:738928-749660 GCA_026770325.2 Erythroxylum fimbriatum
CAAGTAGGAAAACTAGGGTTATAATATCGTACCTGAATCAGGGAGGAATAGTACATTATATACCTGGGGTTACTACTAGGTTTAGGTCTTTACGCGAGTCTTTACGTTTGCATGGGAGATTATCCCCTGCGACCGGGCCGTCAACATATGGGCCTGGGGTTGGGCCTTGTAAGGCCGGCCCAGCCGACCCAACCATAAGATGCCACCAAAACCCTGAGGTCCTGGGTTCGACTCCCCCCACGAGAGAGGGAGCAACAACCCCAAAAAGGACCAGAGGGGACAATACCTGGCCGGTGAGGGTCCCGGCCCAAACCGCTATCTATCAAGATAGAACTAAACATGTGGAGATAGATCGTCATTTCATAAAGGAGAAAATAGATTCCGGTTTGACTGATCTAGCTCACATTCCCACTAGCAAACAAGTTGTAGATGTTTTCAAAAAAGCACTTTAGAGATCTAAAGAGTTAAGCAACAAGCTGGGAATGATCAACATCTATTCACCAACCTAGGAGGTGGGGTTGGAAAAATATATTTAGTTTTATTACTGTATCCTTTCCATTTCTAGTCCCTATTTTTATGGGATCTTATTTACTTCTTTCTAGGCAATAATCAAGGGATTAAATAGCAGAACTATTGCTTATCTTCCCTATATGTATTTCTGTCATTTATGATAAATAATATACAGAAATGATCCTCCAATTCGTTTAGATGTCTCCCCCTAAAGATAGAACTTGACAAAATATGGTTTGTTTTCAAAGAAAGTGACATCAACTGAGGTATACAACTTTCATGATGAAAGGGTTATAGCACTTAGCAATTGGAATTGCTACCCCCATCAGGATTTAGGAACATTCCCTTGAAAGAGTAGCGCCTGAGTTACATTAAGTAAATACCCATTTTTGTCTCTCAGCTACCCTATTTTGTTAAGGTGTGTAAACATATGATGAGTAATGAATGATTCCAAGTTTTTGAAAGTAGGGTGACAAAATATGCTAAGTAATCTCTAGCATTGTCTAATCTACAACTTTTAATCTTAACCATAAATTGTTTTTGAATCATGAAATAAAGATTAGGAATAATAGCACTAACATCATACTTTTGTTCGAGTAAGAAAAATCATAAAACTTAAGTACAATCATCAATCAAGGAGACAAACCAACAAGCTCCAAAAATATTAGGAACAATAGAGGAATCCTAAAAATCACTATAAATTAAATGAAAATGATGAAGCCTTACATGAATATATTTTGCTAATTCACAAATTTCATAATGGAAAACTGAGATTTTTGATCAGTTGAACAAATGTGGAAACATGACTTGTAAAACTCTAAAAGATGGATGAATAATCTGTAAATAGTAAAGTCAAATGACATCTTCATTTTACATATCAAGAAATGACATGGACAAATTGTTTGTAATTTTTTTAGAAGACCAAGATGACAAAGACCATTCCTTTCCTTAGCAAGACCGATCATCCTCCCCAAACTCTAGTGTTGAATAACCCAATAAGAAGAAACAAAATTGCATAACATTTAGACTCACAAGTTTTTGAATATACACAAGGTTGGCTGATAGTTTTGACACATGAAGAACATTTTAGATAGAGAGGTGTAATATATACATATCCTACACTTACAACAATAGCTAACAAACCATTAACCACTATAATCTTCCTATTACTAGGGAATGGGGTACAAGTATGAAATAAATGTAAGAAGGGAGTCAGTTTGTGGCATCAGAGTCAATTATCCAAATATTGACAAGATACTTGTTTTAAGGCATTCATGAAAAAAGAAAAAAAAGTTTACCTAAGATAAGAAGGCTTCTCAAGAGGTCCCAATAAGTCCCTCAGTTCCTCAATCTCCTCACTATTAAAACCTCTTTTATTTGAAATTGGGGCAACCTTAGATGTAGACTTATTAGGCACAAGTGAAAAAGAGAAGAATAAAGTCCCAAGAAAAACATGACAATGAAGTTTGCTCAAAGAACTCCCAAGAAAAAACTCTAAGACTCTGATACCATGTAAAAAATGGAAAGGAAAATGAATTGTCTTCTTTTAATTGATTTAGAATTACATGGTTATATACATCTCTGTGTAGGAAAAAAGATAGGAATCAATCTACTATGATTCTACATTCCAATAAAAAAAAGAAAATAGTCTCCTAAAAAAAAGTCTTTTAAGATTCCCTAGTTTCTTAGGAAAGCAAAAACAGCCTCTTAGGATCTCAATCTTTGATACCAAGAAATTGGTTATCCTAAAAAGGTATACAACAAAAAGAATCATTCTTAAACTAGCTTTTTGTTTCTTTCTTGAAAAAGCTAATAATAATAGTACCTGCATCCCTGTTTTAATGCAAACAAACTGATCCAAATTCAAAGAAATTTCGTAGGACACCTGGAGTTCATGGATAGAGAATTAATATATCTAAATCAATTATCTCCACTTAAAATTTCATCAATGATACTATTTAAGCATAAAATAAATCAAAAAAGGTATAGTTAATAAGCACCTTCAACGAATCAAGCCTCATCACAAGGTCGGCTCTTGTAAACCCTTTTGCATTGTTTGCCCTGAAAGAGTAATAGGATGGTATAATCATACAAAAGAAGGGCAAAAATAGAAGGAAGAATCAGTTAGAAACCTCAAGCTAAAAGTTGGATTGCTATTATTCCACGTCATCAAACGAATAGCTTCTTCTTGTCCTAGATACTTTGTCCAACGCCTTACCATCCACTACATCAAAATAAATGAAGCGAAATCATAGGCGTGAAAACCATTTAACCTAATCTTCTAGATATCATCATACAATTTCACTGTAGTTGTTCATAAAAGAAAAACTTGTAGCACAAACTATAAACATGCAGCATGGTTTTTATCCCAACTAAGCTCAGACATGTGATTACTGTTCAAGTATGTGAAGTGTGAAAAACTTATCTTACATATGCAATCAACTTTTTGTATGGAAAAAGAGATAATAGATTTGTAACAAAAAGAGGAAACGTATTTGATTTTTCTTAATGCTTTGTAAGGAGTAGGGTTATTATCAGAATTTAGGGTTTTAAGATGTTCTTTATTGAATCACTTAAGGGGTAATATATATACAAAGAGTACAACACAAATCAGGAAACTAATCCAACTAAACTAGGAAACTGACTATCTAAAAATCACTTAAATTTTGGGATCCTAACAATACATATGTTATACCCAATAGTTACCTAAAACAGAACTAGGAATTCTCACACTCCGCCTCGAGCTGGTGAATAGGAATTTTCCATTCCTAGCTTGGATACAATACCCTCAAACATTGAGCTACTCAATCCTTTAGTGAGAATATCAGCAAGTTACCCCTGTGTTGACACATATAGAGTACATATCAAGCCACTATCTAACTTCTCCTTGATGAAATGTCTACCCACCTCGATGTGCTTCGTCCTATCATGCTAAACTAGGTTGTGGGCTATGCTTATTGCTGATTTATTATCACAATAAAGTCTCATAGGACCATCCCACTTAATCTTTAAGTCTTCTAGAATGATTTTCAGCCAAAGCAATTCACATATACCTTGTGCCATAGCACGAAATTCAGCCTCAGCACTAGATTGTGCTACTACACTTGTTTCTTGTTTCTCCATGTTACAAGATTCCCTGCAAGAAAGGTACAATACCCTGATGTAGATCTCCTATCAAATATCGATCCTACATAGTCAGTATAGTATTAGTGTATGCTTCAAGTGTCGCACCTCTATTTCTTTTAAACAAAATCCCTCTTCCTGGTTTTTCCCTTAAGGTATTGCAAAATTCTATACGCTGCATGCAAGTGGAGTTATATCGGGCTTGGTATGTGCCAAATAGATGAGTCGTCCTACAAGGCTTTGATACATTTCCCTATCGACTGGAACATCTTCATCTGCTTTTCCTAGCTTAAGGCTCGGCTTCATAGGTGTACTTGCGGGTTTGCATGCAGCTTTACCTATCTCCTTGAATAAATCAGTAACATACTTCTGTTGGGATATAAAAATTCCTTTTCTAAAGTGTGCAACCTCAATTCCTAGAAAATACTTTAACCTTCCCAAAGTCTTAATCTCAAACTCCTTAGCTAAACAATTACTCAAGATTCGCTGCTCTATCTCATCATCGCCTATTAGTATGATGTCATCCACATAAACTAATAATACTGTCACTCTCCCTGTGGCTGAATGCTTAATGAACAATGTGTGATGTCCTTGAATTTGCTTATATCCCTAGATAACATGACCCTTGCAAATATGCCAAACCAGGCCCGAGAAGATTGTTTCAATGCATACAAGGCTTTATTTAGCTTACATACAGTATTGGTGGTCACCTTTGTTTCATAGCCTGGTGGGGCTTCCATGTAAATCTCCTCTGCAAGATCCCCATGCAGAAATGCATTCTTTACATCAAATTGTTGTAGTTCCTAACCATCGTTTGCAGCAAGAGATAAATTACTCTGACTGTATTCATCTTAGCCACAGGAGCAAACATCTCTAAATAGTCAATGCTATAAATCTGAGTGTATCCTTTGGCTACCAATCTTGCCTTGTACCTTTCAGTCAACCCATCAGCCCTATATTTCACCGTACACACCCATTTGCAGCCCACCATCTCCACATCCATGGTTTGTTTCCATTTTTCATTAGACAATTCCTTAGATAAGGTTGTAGGAATGGTCGTGGTATTGAGGTTTACAAGAAAGGCGTTGAATGTTGGTGAGAAGTTTTGAAAGGAGAAGTTTTGAAAGGACATGTAGTGTGACAGTGAGTATAACAGCTTTTTGGTGCATGCTCTGGCTCCTTTCCTAATGGCAATTGGTTGGTCCTGATCTTCCTCACTAATTTGTATCTCAGTTTCAGTTTGCAAAGGTGGGAAATCAGAAATTGTTATCTCATTTGAAGAATCTGGATCAGATCAGATTCTTGTACATGCACAGATTCCGAATTGACCTCTTTCTGCCTTGAGTACACCAAATTTTTGCCAAATTGCACATCTCCAAAAGCAGATTCAGGTTCAAGAATGGGTTCGGGTTCGGGTTCAGATTCAGAGGATTTTGGTTTGGACACATGGTTTGGTTCTGGTTGAACTGAAAGCAATTTGACTGGGTTTAGATAGAAGTAAGGGATCATATTCAGGCAATCCAAGAATGAACTCCCTATCTTCCTTGAGATAAGTTTGGAAATAGAGTATGCAAATTAAAGAAAGCCTTGTATGGCCTTAAACAATCTCCACGGGCATGGTTTCGGAGATTCACAAAGGCTATGCTGGAAATGAAGTACAAGCAAAGTCAAGGAGATCACACTCTATTTATTAAATTTGCTGCAGAAAACAAAATGACAACCCTCATTGTTTATGTGGATGACATTATAGTCACAAGTAATGATCTTGAAGAGATGAAACACCTAAAACTTAAACTTAAACTTGCCCAAGAGTTTAAAATCAAAGATTTGGGGAAGTTGAAATATTTTTTGGGCATAGAAAGTAGGTCGTTCAAAAGAGGGAATTTTTCTATCCCAACGCAAGTATATTCTGGATCTTCTAGAAGAAACTGGAATGATGGGGTGCAAACCGATTGATACTCCTATAGAACAGAATTATAGAGAAGTTCATAGCACTCTTATTTTGTAAAATAAGGATCCCAACAAATTTAAATCCTATTCTAACAAAAAATCTATGTGCTTAAATCTTAAACAAATAGGATAACATATATAAAACAATTACATAGTTATCTTACTACTATTTCCTATCTAATAAAGAATCGTTATATAATTTTAATTTCAACCCTTGTTGTCTTTGCTATCAACTTAATTCTCATCCTCCATGCCACCAAATTAAGGCTTGTGGTTGACTAATTTTTCTTCTTTTATTTCTTGCATAGACTTTAAGCTCTTTTGCATCAATCTAAATCACCAAGAATACATAGTAAACAATAAGATGGCTTTAGTTTGTGCAAACTTTTAAACAAGCATACAAAAGTAGGTATGCACAAGCAATTGGCAATCAAATTTAAGGCAACAAAGTTGGAACATTAATTTGGACATTCTGAATATATCGTTGAACCTGATGTCAACATGACAATGGGAATATTCCTTTCATGAGCAAACTGGAAAACCATTTCATCTCGGTTTATTACACCAGAAGGACTAACCTGTTACAACAGCCAAGCATAAGCACAACAAAAAATTCTTATGACAACAAACTAAATATATATTATTATATTTCAAACCATTAGTAAAGTTTTGTTAATATTTCTTCCTTTAGTACCAAAATATCTTTGGAACAACTTTACATCATTTTTACACTTTCATAGATAGGTCATTAGATATTAAATCATTTAGATTTCAACATGTAGCAATTAAATAAATTTACTATTAATGTTTTAATAATAATAGATCTAAAGTAAATACTACCTTCAACCTCCCCAATGGATCTCCATCCAGAATGTCAGTGCCAGCATTGTATATCACCAACTGAGGCTTAAAATTAGGAGTCTCTGCAACCTATAATGGGTGTTTTCAGTTCCACATAACCAAATGAAATAGGTATACAATTATGAATCCAATGGATATTAAAGATCAAAAAAAGAAAACTAGAAAAGGAAAGGAGAAACATATGAAACTTCAAGGCATGCTAGCATTCTAATTTAAAGAATTAAAAGAACCAATTAAACGAAGATGCGTACCTATTAACTAATTAGCATCATGTCTGGAAACACCAAAATTACTGACACTCTGGAAACTCGTTTAAATACTTGATGACTGTGATATAAATGACAATTTGAAGGAGTAATTTCATTCATTTCTGACTAATAGACACATATTTTGGCTTTATACACACTAACCCTCGTACAAGATAGAAAATAAATTTGTACAGATTTGTTAAATCCCATGATTTATAAGATACTTTATCCTAATTTTATGAACGTAATTAGAACTAGATTTTATGGACATAATCATATTGATTACATTTTCCCACACTCCCCCTCAAGTAGAAAATAAATTTGTACAGATTTGTTAAATCCCATGATTTATGAGATAATATTTTATCCAAATTTTATGGACGTAATTAGTACTAGATTTTATGGACATAATCATAATGATTACATTTACCCACACTACCCCTCAAGCTGGTGAATAGACATTAGCCATTCCCAGCTTGGATACGATGCTTTGAAACATTAGATTGCTTAACCTTTTGGTAAGTACGTCTGCAAGTTGTCTTTGTGTAGACATGTAAGGTGTACAAATCAACCCACTCTTGATAAAGTTTCTATAACTTCGATGTGCTTTGTTTTATCATGTTGTACTAAGTTTTGAGCTATACTAATGGCAGACTTGTTGTCATATAAGAGCCTCATTGGGCCATCCCATTTGATATTCAAATCTTCCAAAATAATCTTCAACTAAAGTAGTTCACAAACACCCTGAGTCATTGCCCGAAATTCAACCCCTGAACTAGATCGCACTATCACATTTTGTTTTTTACTTTTCCATGTCAAGGTTTCCACCAAGAAAGGTGCAATATCCAATGCTTGACCTTCTATCAACAATTGACCTAGCATAATCAACATGTGTATATACTTCAAGTGCTAAACCTCCATTCCTTTTGAACATAATTCCTTTCCCTGGAGTTCCCTTGAGATACTATAACAATCGGTGAGCTCTTGCAAATGGACTTCCTTCGAATTATGCGTGAATTGGCTAATCACACTAACTGCGTATGCTATATCTGGTCATGTGTGAGACAAATAAATAAGTTTTCCTACTAAGCGTTGATATGCTCACTTGGCCACTATAGTATCTTCCTCTACTATTCTAAGTTTAGTATTTGAATCTATTGGGGTTTTGTTAGTTTGCATGCTGTTTTACCTATTTTCTTGAGAAGATCTGTGATTTATTTCTGTTGGGAGATAAATATTCCTTTGCATAGAGTGAGCAACCTCAATCCCGATAAAATATTTCAACCTCCCTAGTGCCTTGATCTCAAATTCTTTAGACAGACGTTGACTTAAGATATCTCTCTTAAAATTATCTAATATCACAATTATGTCATCAGCATACACCAAGAGAATTATGACTCCCCCTATAAATGAGTGTAATGAACAATGTGTGATTCCATTGGCTTTGTTTGTATCCTATAATCATCATAACTCATGCAAATCTTCCAAAAAATGCTCATGGTAATTGTTTGAGTTCGTACAAGGCTTTCTTCAATTTACAAATAGTATGAACAACCAAATTCTTTCCATAACCTAGCAGAATCTCCATATAAATTTCTTCTTCTAGTTCTCCATGTAGAAATGCATTTTTCACATTAAATTGTTGTAATTCCCAATACAATTAACTATAACTGACAATAAAACTCTAAAGTATTCAGCTTTGCAACCAGAGCAAAGGTCTTTAGATAATCAATTCCATAGGTTCGAGTATATCCCTCGGCTACCAAACTTGCCTCGTATCTTTTTATTGATCCATCTACTCTACATTTAACTGTGTGCACCCATTTACATCCCATCAATTTCTCCCAATCGAAAACTTCACTAAAGGTTTGAGTATATCTTTTGGCTACCAACCTTGCCTTGTATCTCTTTTATTGATCTATCTGCTCTATATTTAATTGTGTACACCCATTTATATCCCACTAGTTTCTTCCCAATCGAAAACTTCACTAACTCCCAAATTTTATTTTTCTCCAATTCCTCCATCTCCACATCCTCAGCTTGTTTTCATTTCTCATTGGACAAAGCCTCAAATAAGGTGGTAAGGATGGTAATGGTGTTTAGACTAATAAGAAAGGCTTTATGCTATGGTGAATAATTTTTAAAAGACAAAAAATGTGAAAGAAGATATAAAGGTCTTTTTCTACACCCATTCCTTTTCTAATAGCAATAGGAAAATCATAGTTATCATCACTCACCTCAATTTTGTAATAAAGGATTAGAAATTGTTACCTCATTCTCAAGATTTGGGTTGGACTCTTAGACGTGCATAGATTCTGGAGCAACCTTTTTCTTTCTTGCAAACACATGTCCTTTGCCAAATCTCACATTTTCAAGAGCCTAATGTTTTTTTCTTGAGGATTCTCAATTGCATCTGCAGGTTCAAGTTCTCTCACTTCTTTAAATGCAAGTTCGGGTTTAGGTGGTCCAGATTTAGGTGGTGTAGGTTCAAGTGTATCATTTTATGGCATGAAAAGTGACAAGTAAGAAGCCTTTATCCTTATCTTCCATCGTTGAATTCTCTCCCAGAAGAGAAGGTTCTTTGACGTAAGGCTATTGTCCATGAAAAGTGACATCTGTTGAGACATAGAACTTCTTAGACGGAGGGTGGTAGCACTTATACCCGTTTTGAGTGGATGAATATCCCACAAATACACATCTTATTGCCTTCGGATCTAGTTTCCCTCGGTTTTGACTAAGGACATGGACAAATGATATGCACCCAAATACTCTAGGAAAAAGATTATTAGTAATGAGTAGTGCAGTGTAGAAGGTTGATAGTTTTTCCAAGGGGATGTTGAATCCTAAGATCCTAGAAGGCAAACAATTTATGAGATGAGTTGCTATAAAAACGGCTTCCCCCAAAAAAGATTTAGGAATGTGTTTTGAAACATAAAGACTCAGGTTGTTTCAAGGAAATGATAGTTTTTTCTTTTTGCTATCCCATTTTGTTCTCGGATATTAACATAAGTGGATTCGTGGACTATCCCTTCCTTTTGAAAGTATGGAGTTCAGATTTGATTAAAATAATCCTTGGCATTATCTGGGCTAAACCTTTTGATATGGATTCCAAATAGTTTTTTTTTAACCATAGAATAAAAATTTGGAAGAACAAAACTAACCTCGAATTTGTGTTTAGGATGGAAAAGCCAAGTAACGCGATTACAATCATCAATGAGCAGGACAAACTATCTGTCCTTAGAGACATTAGGAATAGGAAAAGGACCTCAAATATCACTGTGGATGAGCTAAAAAGGAGTGTAGCTTCTTTTATTACTAATTGAAAATGGTATACGCTTGTATTTAGCAAATTCACACACTTCACTATAAAAAATTTCAACAGCTAAAACTTTAAACATAGAAGGAAATAGAATTTTAATAACCCTAAAAGATTGGTGTCCAAGTTAGCAATGATGAAGCCAAATCTTTTCTTTATTGGATGAAATAAAGGAATGAGATAATCTACCCTTGAAATGTTTGACTGACTCGGTGCATTAAGGTAGTAGAGGTCATCCCGTTCTTTCGCATGTCCAATCATATTCTCCAAATCCTTGTCTTGAAACACATGACAACTTTGATGAAAAACCACAATGCAACATAAATCATGAGTAAGTTTTTGTATATAGATAAAGTTTGTGGATAATTTAGGGACATGAAGTACATTTCTTAAGGTTAATGAAAGACGTACTTTAACATCTCCCACACCTACTACAGTTGTTAAAGAGCCATCAACTATAGCTGTATTTCTACTACTAGGATATAAGGAATAAGTGGAAAAAACATTTGGTGAATGAGTCATATGGTCAGTAACTCTAGAGTCCATGACCCAAGAGTTAGCAAAGGTTGTACCTAAGATAGTTAATCCAATAAAGAATGAAAACTCACCTAAATATGCCAAAGAATAGGTACCTAATGGGTGTTTAGGGTTGCTAATAAGTGATCTCACCCTCTCAATCTCTTCTTGGTTGAGACTACTTAGCTCTTGTGGTTCTAATTCACTA
>JANZLH020000145.1:788737-808606 GCA_026770325.2 Erythroxylum fimbriatum
CGCAACCAAACATCTCACTGTCTTCAATTCTTGTCCCATCCCGTCCTTTCCTGTCCCGTCCCATCCTGTCCCTATCTATTGAAGACGGTAACCAAACGCAGCGTAAGGGTCAGGTCAATGTAAGGTTCTTTCAGGGTCGTTCTTAACATTTTATAGCCTGGATACATAAAAAAATCTCTATTTTGTCTGTTTTTGTTCTTTATGGAGGTTCTCGTAAAGAATAAAATGAGGTCAAATAAGATAGGTCAAAAGTGATCCACAAGTGCCCTTCCTACCATTACTGGTTTCTTGTATCACCCTTTAAAATACAAGGCTATATATGCCTCTCATAAGTACAGATAACAATGGACCAGAGTAAGACCAGACCCAAACATTGTTGTTTTAAGGAAATGGGCCCAAGCTCGGCCCCCCACCCGGCCCAAACTGTTTTTCTTCTAATTAAAAATAAAAAATGACTTCTATTTTGCTTACAAGTGTAGGGCAATTGAAATCTCTACGCAGAAGTGACATCTCTTCAGTTCAGCTCGGCAGAACAGTACAAGGTTACGTCAAGCATGCAAAGGCGCTTACCAATCCACCCTTGAACCCAAAACAACCCTTGAACCCAAAACCTCCAGAAGAATAGCACGGGTGGAAATAATCGAGAACTCTTAACATGCCAACTGAATTTCAGAATTCAAACTTCAGTACAGCAACAGCTTAAAACCCAAAAAGAAAAACAATTCAGTCATTCAGTTCTCTCTCTAAGACAACTCTGGTTAAATCCAGTTTCACGATGTTTGATGGACATTTTGTCTCCCTATCTAACATTTGGTTTGTGATGCCGTAACTCTGTATTTGACATTATGAACAATTCTGGGTTGGACAAAACTATACTGATTCAGTTTCGTCGTGCAAGCCCTTCAATATTGAGAAGATAAGGTTCTAGCACTCTAGCAGGTTCTTGATAAAGTAAGTGCCCGAAAGAAACCACCCTATAAGGACGAAAGAGAATGAGAATAGCCCAATTAAGAAGGGCCAACCAACCAATGATATGCCCAAACAGAGAACTACTGTAAATGGAAGGAACGATCTGATGATTGACTTCCAGTCGATCCAATATCCCTTAAACAGTATTAGAGCTGCTACATTCACCATGTTCCAACTCATTGATCCACGATAACTGAGCCGATTCAAACAGTTGGCAACAAAGGAATGACAATTGCACGTGAATATGTTGTAGGATTTATGCTCAAATTGCCGTACGCTTGACTGTAAAGCATCATCCCATGTGATCGCAGTTCCATACTCTGAATGCATATACCCATGCTTGCACGTGTGGCCAGCTAGGTTAGGGGGAAAGCAACACTGATTTATCAAAACAGGTGCCATAACAATTTTGTCAATGGATCAACTTCTCTTTCATTAGCTAATTGGAATTTGACAGGAAAATAGAAGACCATGAAGGGAAGCTAGTAATTCCGAGTTATTGCTTACAAAAACAAAGCAATCTTGTTTTGGAATACAATCACACTTCTCACCACTAAGGAAAGAATAATAAAGAAGACATCACCATATCCAGTGTATCTATAGTCTTTAAATTATTCTATAAATTTTTTAATTGCATCAAAACAAACTGATGTTATAAGTATAGATCTTGAATTAAAAACAAAACAAGAAGAATGACAAGTGTGTTTTTCTATCGTTTGTCAAGTTTGCAACTGTGATGACTGCACATACAAGCAGGTGCTAAAGGATATCATGGCATGTGAACGCTATGTATGTCTGTGTGTATGTGCAAGCATAAGCATGTATGTGCAGGTTCTATATGAGAGAGAAATAAAGAAAGATGAATCTGGGAGCACTCACAGATGTACCTGTTCTCTATCAAGTTGAAGATATCTAGCAGCTGAACCAAACGCAAAATTGTCCACGTTTACAAGATAAGATCCTGAGAAGTCTACAATAACTCCATCCTCTCTGCAAATGCCAACATGTCCAATAAAAGGTGCCAACCATGAGACTACTGGAAGTGGAGTCCAAACCAAACAACAAGGAAACTTTGCCTCTTTCTGATCAATTTCATCTAAAGGCCACAGATCATGATGAATCGATGTAGTACTCGTGTGCTCAATGTCATACACTCCTTTTAGATCCATTTGAGCAAATCTTTCACAGGATGTATGCTTTTATGCACTTCGTAGATGTGAGTGTCAGAAAGTCAATAAACAACCTGAAACATAGTGAGACACTCTGCAATAAAATACAGTAAATATGACGAATAAAATACAGTAAATATGACGAATATCGCCAAGTTGACATTATCATAAGAATGAAACGTGTGTCATTCCTTTTCTAAATTAAAATGCAACATGTATGAAACTTTGAACTAAGATGTACAAAAAGGTTTTCATGAAAGACTAACAGCAAAAAGATAACGACACAAATATAGAACTAAACCATACACTAAATGGCAATAGAATGCATCAATAAATTCATAAACATAACTAAGACGCCTCCACTTAACTTGAATTATGGATACTTGATTTGCATTTTGTCTCAATATCCTTTGTCTTGTCAGTTCTCTAAGTGATAAAATAATTTTTCCTTTTTGGTGCATAGGGAGCCCCACAGGTTACTACTGTGCTACACAGCAAAGAATAACCTGTCTTCCCAAATCCCTCATCACCCTTACTCCTCGGGCTGAATAAAGTAGTTCCTCTAAACTAAGCACTACTAGGAGTTCCATACCATTCAAGGATATCTAAACTGAAATGCTTGATACCTGTATTTTGGTAATGCATTAACTGCTGAGACTTTTGGCTAATCATATCACGTCGCAGATATTCATTCCAATATCAACCCTATATTTGCTAGCTTGCACCTTTTCCTTCAATAACAACACAAGCCAATATCCATCCTAGATGGCAACCATGGATCAAATATTGAATTCTCACATGTCGTTACACATTCCTAAGTGATCTGAGAAAACTCTCACCTCAGTAGACAAACACCCAATAGTTCAAGAGGTTGCATACTTAATGATGATGATGGTAAAGAGTACAACCAAATGGAATGACTCTTAATATATATGTGACGAGGATCAGCCATTTTTCTTCACAAGTGAAATGAGAAGGATGAACATATTATGATGGCTATCATGCTTCAATTATGCCAAATAAAGATAACATATAGGTTCGTATTGATTAAAGTTCTGGCACCATAGACTGTTCTTATAGCATGTTTTACAACAAAATTACACGATCAACAATGGGAGAAAATTTTTAGACAAATGACAACAGTAAAATGAAGATAAAGGTTACCCTAGTTACTTGGACTTTAGATGAAGCCTAAATATACACGGTGACATATCTGTTCACATTATTAACTTGCACCAGCCTAAATCTCCAGAACCATTATTTTCAATCCATTACAAGGCTGAACATGAATCTGATAAAAGAAAAGTTATATGAAGCTTATACTTGTTAGTTGGGTAAATACCTAGATCTACCTATAAACCTAAGTGATTTCTAATAGAATCTTACTCATCATAAAGTAGAACATAGATCTGATATCTGTCTAGATTATAGAAGAAGGCAATTACTGATCACATCATCTCATTTCCCTCGACTAAGCACATTTCAGCACGGATTAATGCGTTGTAAAGACCTCTCTCACCAGCCAGAATTGATCAAATTGCAAAATTGAAACCAGGAAGCCCTCGATCATGAGCTAACAAAGTGGACTAAAAAAAAGCCACACCAAAGCAAACCCAAAACAGAACACAATCAATACAGTGATGACGTCAAGAATCAAATGCATCTGAAGGAAATTTTTTATAAAATATTAAAACTTCAAACTCCAATGAAGTTTTGTTTGAAGTTTGGACATATATTAAGGATGCAAAGTACCTTTACCATAAACACCACGGCGAATCTGAAAATCCACTCTTGAACCTTGTCCCTGTGATTTCTTCCTTCAATTGCTCAACAAGAAAGAGAAGCTCAGTCTCTGCCGTATTATAAACGAAAAGATAAGAAAAGGAGAGAGAGGTTACTGACGTGTAACAAAGAAAGAGATTGAGATAGGTTTGAAGCGAAATAAGAATCTAAAGGAAGCACCAATCTAACAACTACAATACTCTCGAAATGTTATATAAAAATTGGTCCCAAAAACCTCAGTTTCCAACAAGAGTCGATAGTATTTTAGTATAACAAAAGGAGCCCAGAAATCTTCTTCGCATGCGTCGGGGATTTGAAGCACACCCACGATTAAGAAAAAAAGAATCCGTCTATCACAGTTTAACATCAAAGCAAGCGGGAGAGTAAATAAAGCAAACGATGAACCAAAAGGCCGTCACTCGTGAAAGACATGACATACCAAATGGGTCACAAGGAAATCGAAGATCACGAGGTCGGCGAACAGTTCATTCTAAAAAAGAAGCCAAGATACGATGCATAACAGCTATATGGTTATTTAGATTAGATATTTATATGCTGTGAATGAGAGAATCTGACAGTTCTCGAACGGTGGGGGAGGGGAAGGGAAGGTGCGACGCACTTGCCCTGAATTTTGTAATTTCTTTCCCATCTATTTTCCACCATTACCACCGTATTCAAAAGATGTATTGGGTCCGCTCCGGCCCGTAGTTAACTAGTCACCAGCTTAATTTTTCAAAACATTTTATATAAAATAATGTTTTTTTAAAAAAATAATAAAGATTGAGTTGGGCTACGCCCCATCTGGGCCGGGCTCAGCCCAGTCCGTTTCTGCGTGTCTTTAGGAGTGCTTAGTTGATCTATTTATATAATGTATTTAGCCATTTACATGTCTCTTTATTACGTAGGAATAAGGTTGCGTACTATCAAACTTTTCCAAACCCCACTTTAATTTGGAACTTCGTGGTATGATAATAATGATTTAGCAATTTACAAGTATCAAACTCATTTATAAGATCTAGAATTTTAATTAGTAAGTAATTTATTTGGAGTACATAATTTTAGAGTATTGTATACACTTAAAATTTATTCATTTTACCATTATCAAAAATGATTAAATAATTAATTTTATAGAAAAATGCATTTTGAATTAAAAATATCATCTAATTTAATAATATTAATTAGATGACTTCTCCATTTTTTTTGGGTTCTTTTCGTATGGATTGCTTACATTTAGGAGAATTAAGTATTTAGATTTTGATTTAGTAGTTTCTTAATGGCAAGAGGCTAACCTGCTTCGTTATTTTGAATTTATGCGTCAAGAAATGATGTTTCTAAAGCTAGGATTTTGGTCCCAGCTCAAATTTTCGTTTCTTTAAAGCAATCTAACACCATGGTATTATAGAGTAATCCTTTTAGTTTCCTTGCCTCAGTGTCAACCCTCACCCAATTTTCTTGCCCTCTTTACTCTTTGATTTGACAGAAATACGTACTTGAAGTTAGGATTTCTAAGCTTATTGACAAGATCTTTCTACATTAAGCAAAGTAAGGTTAGGTTGAAAGCAATTTGGTAATAACCTATGAGTTGGAAGTGTAACCTGTCGTTTGTTAGTTTACAAAATTGACATTATCTATAAATATACGATAATATTCATTTTCTTTTATGACAATTTTCAAAAAAGTATTAAAAATAATAAAGGAATAATTTTTGCAAAAAACATTTTTTTTAAAAGTCCTTTAACCTCATAATTGATGACTCTTTCTTAAAATAACATGTTTTAAATCCTTAAAATGGAGTGCACGGCCACGCCTAAGAAGAGTCTAGAAATTTGACTCTTCTTTGACTAAAATAGGGTTAAATTACCTTTTTACCTTTAGTTATGTGAAATTACCATTATACCCTTCAAACTTTCCTAAATTTGCAATTAAGCCCAAAGTTTAGAAATCTCCAAAACTTTTATTTTTATTTTGGTCTTTGGACTCTTGAAAATAATAATTAAGCCCCTTAACTTCATAAAATTACATATTGGTTCTCCAAGAATTGAAAAATTACATTTAAGTCCCTTAACTTTTGACAATTGCAAATAAGCCCTTATATACATCAACTTTTCCAATTAAGCTTTCTAAGTGTCCAATAAGTCTATAAATCATGTCTAATCACCAAGTCTATAAATCATGTCTAATCACCTCTAAGGCATTAGAACACATTTAATTCAACTACCATGGTCTTATCCATCAAATGGACTCGGTTTTACATATTTAAAAGCTTACATGCTAGAAATCTCTAAGATTGTGCATACCGATGAACTATAAGTTCATGTAAGGGCATATAGTATTATAAATCATTACATATATATCCAAAGAACTTAAATACATATTTGAACTCATACACAAACATGTATATATCAATATACAGTAGCATCTCCAAGTACCGACCAATACAAAAGGGCTCAAAGAGTTCGGTGTTACAAGTCCTCTAAGCCAAAAGAGAAAAAATACACGCAAAATATATGACTCATTTATGCATAAGTAATTTCGAAAACATTATTTCATGTAACAATTGTATATGATTTGTTTTGTGATTAGTGAGGAAATGAGTGTGAGATCCCACATCGGTTGGAGAGGAAAACAAAGTACGCCTTATAAGGGTACGGATACCTCTCCCTTACAGAGGCGTTTTTCATGGCCTAATGCACCGAATCCCATAGGAACTCCGAGGTTAAATGTGCTTGGGTAAGAGTAGTTCTAGGATGGGTGGCCTCCTGGGAAGGGCTCGGGAAAAGCAAAACCGTGAGGGCTTGGCTGGGTTAAGACCCAAAACGGACAATATCTGTAAGCGGGTGATTTGGGATGTTACAAGTGATATCAGAGCCGGTACCCGAACCGTTGTGCCAGCTAGGCTGGACCCCAAAGAGGGCAGGATCCTAGGGGGGTTGGAGAGTGTGAGATCTCACATCGGTTGAAGAGGGGAACGAAGTACGCCTTATAAGGGTATGGATGCCTCTCCCTTACAGACGTGTTTTCCATGGCCTAATGCACCTGATCCCATCAAAAGTCTGAGGTTAAATGTGCTTGGGTGAGAGTAGTTATAGGATGGATGACCTCTTAGGAAAGCCTCGGGAAAAGCAAAACCGTGAGAACTTAGCTTGGCCAAGGCCCAAAGTGGACAATATCTGTAAGCGGGTGATCTAGGATGTTACAATCGGCACGTGTCACTATATAATTGGTCCAAAATATCCCAAATTTTTCAAAAATTTCTAAAATTCACCAAAAATTTTGAAATAATAATATGACTCTCTAAATAAATTTTCAGTTCAAAATAATTCATAATTCACATTTTAATAACTCAATTATACCCAGAAAATGTCAATAAATGCATGTACAATCATATGAATGTGCAAAAATGTGCGTGACACATTTAACTTATGCGTGACGTGCATTTTCCTAATTTATCATAATTCACCATTCTAGCCTTAACGTGGGTAACGGGATATTACACAATACAGCTAACCAAGGAATAGCTAGGCTACCTATACAAGCAGCCTCTTTCGAAATTAAACCAATCCTCCTAACACATGCTTCAACAGAACATGCAATTCTATAGACTAACGAATGAAGATCCCAATGCACATATATTGAACTTCCTTGAAATCTGTGATACCTTTCGGTATCATCAGATGTCGGAGGATGTGGTAAGAATTAGGCTCTTTCTTTTTATCTTAAGAGATAGAGCAAAGGCCTGGTATCATTCTCTCAACCTAACCAATGTCACAACTTAGGATCAACTAGTTCGTGTCTTTTTAGACAAGTATTTTCCCTTTATTAAGACCACGAAGATTATCAAGAAGATTACCAACTTCCAGCAAAGTGACGGGGAATCGATCTATGAAGCATGGGAAAGATATAAGGATTTGCAACGAAAATGCTCACACCATAACTTACCCAACGAATTCTTGTTACAAACATTCTATAATGGAATAACCCCACATGAGAGGAATGATTGACGTAGCTTCAAGAGGATCATTGATGAGAAAGATGGTAGATGAAGCAGAAGAATTGATAGAAGAGATGGTAAGTAATAGCTATCCATGGATGAATGAGCGAAGTAGACAAACCACTACTTTCTGAGAACAAAAAGGAATTGTAGCTGTTGATCAAATGACAAAGATGCAAGTTAAAATTGACAACTTAACTCGACAGTTCAACAACATGAAGGCTTCATCCTCAATTTGGT
Organism: Erythroxylum fimbriatum; assembly: GCA_026770325.2. Taxonomy (NCBI): domain Eukaryota; kingdom Viridiplantae; phylum Streptophyta; class Magnoliopsida; order Malpighiales; family Erythroxylaceae; genus Erythroxylum; species Erythroxylum fimbriatum. The sequence continues at coordinate 796,889 of JANZLH020000145.1, forward strand.
AAGTGACTAGACTAACTAGTTTGGATTAATAGTTTTTTCTTTTACATTTTCAATTTCTTGGTAAGTGACTAGACTAACTAGTTTCTCACGATGAAATAGAGAAAGAATTTTTTTATAAGTTTGCCCAACTAGGATGGAACTGTAGCTCTAGTTTTTATTCCTAGGATATCAGCAAAGTAATTCCTAGAATAGGTAAGAAGATCCTCCTATTTTGCAATATGGGAACTTGACTTATCTAAAATAAAACTTATGCAATTCTTATTTCTTCCGGAGAGTAAAATCCTATGAAAATAAGAGGTGGTTGAGTCGCCTTCCTTTAGTTAGGCAACTATATATTTTATCCTCGCATCTAAGTAATTATTTAGAGCCATTTTTTCCTTGGCTTTCATTTCCTTACATCCTGAATTGTTGTATAACCTCTTTTGAATACTAATAAGATTTTATTTAGCCCTCTAAGTTGTGATCTTTTCACCTTAATTTTATGATTTAGGATTCGGCTAAACTCTGTCATCTAGGAATTAGATTCCTGTTACAGCTATTGTTTTTAGTTTCTCTTTCATTTGTTGCTCTTTTAATTATTGTTGTTTTATTTATGCTAGAATTTAGGACGATAAATTCTGTCGTCTTAGAATTAGGTTGTGGATTTTTTTTCACAAAGATCCAATCTAACCGAAAAAAATATAATAGTTGTTGTGTTTGCTGTGTGGTTTTGGATATTCTGGATTCAAAGTTTTTCTAAAGGATAGAGATTAAAAAAGAGAAACCCAGATAGGATTATCTTTATTCTAACCTGGGTTTTCAAGAATTTAGTGAAAAGGAGAATCAATCAAGGAATTCTGAACTGGGTTTTTTTATGATATTTAAAGAGAGTTAGAAGCAAAACACTCTGGAGTTTTGAGTGCTTTGTTTGTCATTGCTCCAACAATTGCTGCTTTGTCACCTTTCATCTGCATCATCTTCTTCAGCTTCAGTGTTTCTTGCTTCTACTCTTTACTCGCCACTACCTATTGACTATTGACTATATTGACGATTTTAACTTATTTTTGTTGTTTGATTTACATTAGTTTCCTTTAACTCCTTTGCCTGCATCGTCGTAACCTTCTCCACTATAGCATTGTCGAGTAGCCAAATTTGACACAATAGAAGCCCTCTCCTAAATGACTTTGACTCATCAAACCAAGACAAGGTCTTCGATGGTGAAAATTTGGTGGTGACCATCGGTGTACCAGTCTTTGCAAAACAAGGAACGATCAATTTTTTAGTATCTGTTGCTTAACAATTGACTGGTCACTTTCATAGAAATATAAAGGGCAATTCAGAGGAGGCGAAGATTAACTCAAAATTTTGAATAAAGAGCATATTTTCATCAAAGTTTTAGTGAATTTTATTCAAAAAGGGCGGTTTATCGTAAATTCTCTTTTTTATTCATCTTCTAAGTTCTTGGTTATGTTTTTTCATTTTTACAAAATAAATTGCTTAATGCCTAGGTGGATGAGCCTTATGATGAATTTTATGGTTTTATTCTCTATTCACTGCTAGAATTTATCGAGGACGTGACCCTCAATCGAAAACTTTAGCGTACTAAGATACGGGTAAAAGACCTCATGTAAAAAGTTCCTTCTCTTTCTCATAGGTCTTTTGAACATTTTTTCTTTTGAGTCTTGTGTCTTCTATTTGGTCTTAACTTTTAAATTAGTGTACTTCCCTCTTAGTTATTTAGTATAAACATTTTCTTACTTAGCCTAAATATTTTCTTGTAACTTGTTTGATTTATTTATTTACTTGTCTTTTTTCTATTAATGTATTTATTTTTATATTCTTTACCTTATTTTGTATTTATCATATTATTTATTTTATTACTTATTTTTATACTTTTATTTATACATATTTATTTATTATTTTCTTTTATGACTACGATACTTTTATTTTATATTTAATTATTAATACTTTATTATTTTAATATAGATGTATATAAAAGGAGACTATACCTCCCTTTGAAGATTCTAGTGATGGGTGTTAAGTATGTTATTAAGGGCAAGGTGCTTGTTACTAAAAGAGCTTTAAGTTTTCATATCAAGAAGGATGAGTTAAAGTAACAGAGAGAGAACATATTCCATAGTAGATGCCATGTTTATGATAAAGTATGTAGTATGATTATTGAATATTGATGGAGTTGTTTGTACTGATGTAACTAGTACTAATCTTACGAAAAGCTAAGTTTGCCTATTGTAAAGAATCCACGGTATAAACTTCATTAATTAGCTTAAAAAATGTGACGTAGTACTTATGCAAGTTGGTCATATTGAAGACTATGGCAATATGGTAGAAGAGTTTTATTTGATGGCTTCATCTTTGGCTAAACATGACCTCAAATATGGCTATATTGTAGTTCGTGTTTGTCTTTAGAAGTGAGAAGATTGGACGTGGTCTCACATACTAGCGGGTCTTAACATGTGTCCCTCTCTAGACGTAGGGGTTGAAGTTCCCCGGGTTAGGGTATTACTCACCTTCAACTAGTCAAACTTTCTCAAGATGGGGTATCAATTAATCGAATCCCCGACAAATTAAGAAATTTCCCCTTGGCGATAACGAGGGGTGGATCAATTGGTCCAAATTTTTCACTTAGGACTCTCTTTTATAGGAGGTTTTGAGTTCGAGTCACGCTAAAGGAGAGGAAATAGGCATGTTTTTATTGATGATCCTCTATCCCCTGGGCACAGCTCCTTAATCGGATCAATTACGGACGCCTTGCTTCCAGCAACAGTGTGAAAGTTGGAGCTATTAGGAAACCCGAGGGTTAATGGGAACCTGATGCTGAACAGGGAGAAGCCAGTGGTCAATCATCAGTTGACTAATCAAGTATGTGAAGACTCCTTGTGCGCAGAAGTATACAGGCTACATAGGAACTTGAGCAATCTTGAAGTTCCAGATTTACATCCTCTAGACTCTTAGGGTGAGATCGTAGGGACTTAAACTTAGTTTGGCTAAGTCGGGATACTTAAAAAAAAATCCTTCTGGGTAACTTTTAAAAGTCACCATTGGTAGTCAACTATAAACTACTCATTATATTTGTGTTTTATGACGCCTTGTTTGACTAGTCTGTCCAAATCGTTAAACTAGCTGAACCCCAACAAAAATTAAAATTAAAATATACTTTTAAACATTAATTTTCAATAATTCATTTTTAAAAAAATTAACTTTATTCACTTTTAAAAGTTTTTAAATTTGTTTTAACGACCTAAAAGTTATTCCTTAAAAATCAAAATTTGTATTCCTTTTGATAAATTAAAATTTTCATTAATTAAAATTCAATGTTAAACTCTCATTATAAATTGGCTAAGCATCTCTTTTATTATTTATATTACTTTCGTTAAATCATTGTTATTGATTGAACTCTTTTGTATGTATTATTTTTTATTAAACCTTAATTACAAAGATTTTTATTTTTATTTTTTTTTATATTCTGTAAAACTTCTCTACCTTCACACGCCAAATCATTGTTCCTTGTGTAAGTCGGATAAAGAGAACACAGAACATTTGTTCTTTCAGTGTTCTTTCTCTAAAGCAGTGTAGGTAAATTGTCTTAATCACTTTCAAATACATCTTACCCATTTGATAAATCTTCACTCCATTCCAAATTGGTTCAACCAACCAGTAAATACCAAAAATTGTGACACCAGCCTTTTCACCATTCTCCTTTCTGTTACTGTCTATAACTTGTAGAGTGAAAGGAATGCTCGAACCTTCAAAGATGAAGCCTTAGATGTGGAGCGCCTAAACGCCATAGTAATCTTCCAAGTTTAGAATATCTTCGCTCAAACACTGAGGAAGGTAAGTGTGAGAGTGTTTATTCTCTAACAATTTCGCTGCAGGTTTTTATTTCAGGTTGAACAAGGGTGAGTATCAACTCCCCCTTCTGTATAAAAACAAATGGGAAATCATCTCTAAGGAAATGCTTGTTCGAATCAGTATAGGCAGCATGGACTGGACAATTAATGGCACTCCCTCTGTAGCATCAATTGGCCTTAATATATGGATGGTGATCAGAAGAATAAAAAATGCTCCTATCAATGAGGATATGCGAGAGGTGGACAAACTTGATAGTAAACAAAGAAATGAGAACGACATAGCTCATCTTACATGGTTTTGGCTGTCAGCTTAGTCTGTGTATTTATTAATGTTGCTTGATTTGCTGTTGGAAATTGTTGTTGGTGTTAATAGATTGATATTTTAGCTCTGAAAGATCACTTGGTAGGAAGGTAGTATAGAGTATGGTGGCTTGTTTTTTGTAAGGAATTAGGATGTTAGGTCCTGGGAACCCTTTTGGTAGGTAAAGGAAACTGTTTAGGAATCTCTAGCTATGTACATTTTATATTATTTGTATAAAATTTCTTCTGAATTACCAAAAAAAAAAAATCATAGAATTCTCTAGCCCTCTTTTGGAGTAACACACTCATTGCTCAAATTTTTATTAATTACTTTATTTACTCTTCACACATTGTCTGTATTTCTATCTTTCATACCTCCCCTCTTCTTGCTATACTTATGCTGAAATCTAGTCTCAACACAAGAATCCAGCGCAATTAATCCTAAAGTTATTGGTCAGCCAATCCGTGGGAGAGAAGCAATGGCACGCTCATTACAAGATAAAGTTGCAAATTAGCAACAAATGTTACTGAAATAACGGATTATCAGTATATCAGGAAGTGAATTTTAACCGAGAATTATGGATAACAAATGTACAGAGTTTTTAATTTCTATGTTGGTAAGGCAACACTTGCATCATCATTACAATTTCAAGCAGTTGCGGCAGCTGCCTCTTCAACATACTGCGATGCTGGAAGAAGGGTACAGACGAGGTTGCGGTCGCCATATACATTGTCAACACGTCCTAATAAAATCATAACCCCAAGGAACTACATCAAAGACTACATTTGCATAATCTTAAGTAACTCTCTGTTGTTCTTGTAAACATGTTAATGTGTTCTAAAAGCGGAAAAGATAAAAAAAGCTTTTCAGCTCTAATCAGGCTGATGGATGTCATGAAAGGAGTTTAACAGGGAAACCATTTGTTAAAGTATGAAAAGGCTCAGCCACTTTGAAAAATAAATGGCATTTTGAAGAATACTTCGGAACTTTATACCTGTAGTAGGCCAGAATTTGGCAGTTCGGAGCCAGGAAGCAGGATAGGCGGCATACTCCCGGGAATATGGTTTTGACCATGCATCTGCCATGAGCAAAGATGGTGGATGAGGAGCTCCCTGCATATGCACATATCATTCAGAATGTTAATCAAGAGTATCTATAAACACAATAGCAGACTAAGCCCATCTGGAAAATGGGAAAAACAAACGGAAAATGCACTTGTAATTTGTCACTTTGCTAATTAACTTTAGAAACAAGACAACGCACCTTTATGACATTGTTGTGAATATCTGCCTTCCCATTTTCAATCTCTGCTATTTCTTCTCTTATGGAGATGAGTGCATCACAAAACCTGTCCAATTCAGCCTGCAAATGATGTTAAAGTTAAGCAAATTAGGGGTGAGATTCATTTGCTTGTTTCAGTTTTAATCCCTCTTTATTTCATTATTTTGCAGTTTTTTTCCTGAGGAATGAATAAGGGATGGAAGGGCAAAGCAGAACAAGGCGACTCTTACCTTGCTTTCACTTTCAGTGGGTTCAATCATAAGTGTGCCAGGAACTGGCCACGACATTGTAGGTCCATGAAATCCATAGTCCATAAGGCGCTTAGCAACATCTTCAGGTTCAATACCAGCAGTGTTCTGTAACAAAAAACGTGGGCAATTTTTCACACAACGGAAAAATGGTTCAACTTAAATAATGACATGAAATATATATACCTTCAAGCCTCTCAAGTCAATGATGAATTCATGTGCAACTGTTCCATTGACACCGCGGAAAAGTATGGGGTAGTAATCCTGAGAGCAAAATAATCAAGAAAATTTAAATTCAAATAACTTACTTTACTAATTCTACTTACGTTGATCATACAATCAGTTATTTCACTAATCCACATTGTACCAAAAACAACTAAAACCAAATTGTAGTAGTAGCTAAGTTGAAGTCAAATGACAAATTGTTTTGCGAATATGATTCAAGAGAGATAATCTTTTTCTTCAGATTCATGCCCTAGAATGACACTATTTAATACCTATCACAATATAAAAGAAGGAAGGTGCAGGCAAGAGATTATGAACCTCTAATCGCTTTGCCATGTAGTTCGCATTCAGGATAGCAATCTTTGAAGCTTCGGTCAGCCCCTTAGATCCCATCATTGCGATATACGCATATGATATTGGCAAGATTAGTGCAGAGCCCCAAGGGGCTGCTGAAATTGTGCCAAGTGGATCAGATTTTTTGGGTGCAGGTATACCACCTGTAGGTACCTTCATCATGAAGACAGATCAAAATTTGATTAGCGCAGAAAAGATGACACAGGCATCAATCACCATAAGCATACAGGTATTAAATAACTCATATACAAGTTTCAACCCTTTGATCAGACGGATGACAGTATACAAAAGGCAAATAATCTCAAAGGCTATCTAATAAATTAGTGGGAGTACTGTTCACATAAAACTTCAATCTATGCAATAATGTTCAAACATCCATGAACTTATTTAGGCAGATAGAGTATGTACCACAGGATGTGATGGTAAGAACGGTGCCAAGTGTTTCTTCACTCCAATAGGCCCCATGCCGGGGCCGCCACCTCCATGAGGAATGCAAAATGTTTTATGGAGATTGAGATGGCAAACATCAGCTCCAATAAAGCCTGGGCTTGTCAGACCCACCTGCACAAACGAAAAAATAGAAGTCACAACTCATAACAATCCTATATTCAAGTCATCATAACAAAGATAATGCCATAAGTAATAATCACAGTGACCCTTAGAATAATGTCTACTTTTCAAGAAGAAAACCATGGCTGACAAGAAAAAAAGAAACCAGACTGCACTCTTTTAGTAGATCAACATTGAACATAAAATTGAACAGACAACAAATTGGTAAGAACTGTTTGATTTAATGTCTTAATAAGGAAAACCTGGTATGACAAGGATATAATGATCATGTCTCCGAGTTCCCTTTAACCACCAGCATTACAATGCTCATTTTTTGTATTCAATAAAAAGACTTATACTGATACATCTGAAGCTATTATATGCTCCACAAAGGTATTAGACTACGAAGAATATGGCTTCTAGAAGAAAATGATAATGATAAAAGGAAAATACAAGAGAAATGTATTGAAGATTGGAATGACAAAGTAAGGAAAGTAGACCTGAGCATTCATGTTAGCACCGTCCATGTATATTTGACCTCCATTGTCATGAATTATCTTGCATATCTCACTGATGCCTTCTTCGTAGACACCATGAGTTGATGGATAGGTAACCTGAGATTTAAATAGCAGTCAGACATCTGGTAGCACAATGTAAGCTCCCACTTCCACGACATTTCATAAAACGTTAGTTCCATCTAGGAAAGCAAATACTGGTACCATAAGAGCAGACAGATTGTCCTTATTGGCTTCAGCAGCCTTCCTTATCTCTTCAATATTTATGTTTCCTTTTGCATCAGTTCCAACAGCAACAATCTTCATCCCACACATGGCAGCAGTGGCAGGATTTGTCCCATGTGCTGAAACAGGAATAATGCAGACATTGCGATGGTGATCTCCTCTTGCCTATATCGGTCATTCAGTGAGGAAATTAGCACAATGAATACAATAAACATCCAAATACTAGTCTAACAAAAGGTCGGATGATCAGTCAAGGCCTTACTTCTGGTATAATAGTAAGAAATACGGGAAAGAGAAGGATGTCGCTCAAACGTATTTCAGTTTAATCACATATCTGTTTAGTACAGATTCAGGAAGCCAGACCAAACATAATTGTAGAAAATGCCCTTAGTTAGGTTAAACTAAGCTTATTGATTTTAGAATCTATAAACAGTCAAAAGAAACAAAAAGAATTATTTAGAGGCTTGATATCATTTCTTCTTACGAATATAACATAAGCATCACGACTCAGCTGTCTGCATAAATCTAAGCCTAAAGTAAAAGATCATATTATCATATGCCAACTAGGAAGCATGATAAATTTATCTGTGAGAAGGGCTCCCATAGAAATACCATGTGGTATGCACGAATAACCATCAGCCCAGCATACTCCCCGGCAGCACCAGCATTAGGTTGCAAGGAGAAAGAGTCAAATCCAGTAATGACACACAACAATTCACCTAAATCTTGGAACATTTCCTGGAAGAATAGTTTTCTGATTAACTGTAAGTTTGCATGTCCATTGCAATTCTGCTGTTTATCCCAAAGTTAGATTGATATATGAGCCTATTAGAGTCCACTTATGTAATTACGGACCTGATATCCCTCAGCTTGATCTTTTGGGGCAAATGGATGAATATCAGTAAAGTTAGGCCATGTAACTGGCATCATTTCAGCTGTAGCATTCAATTTCATTGTACAAGATCCCAGAGGTATCATACTGTGGCATAAAGAAAGATCCTTTGACTGTAACCTGTGCATATATCTCAGCAACTCATGCTCTGTATGGTACCTAATAAAAGCAGATAAAAGTTACATAATGGTCAAAAATAGCAAATTAGTGATATTTTAATACATGATCTTTAATACAGTTTGCATTCAGGAAGTGTTATACGTGTTAAAAATTGGATGACTCAAATAGGGTGTCTCTCTCATCAACCCAGAAGGAATTATATCTTGAACCTCTGTTGCCAAAGATGCAGCAGTGAATGGGACCTGATATTCAAAATGAAAAAGCTTCGTAGCTTGAATATTAAAATTTTAACTTGCAAGAGTAAGAAAAAGAATTACTTTGCATACTTACAGATGTGCCACCAGCAAAAATTTTGAATAGTTTATCAACATCCTCCAAAGTAGTTGTTTCATCAAATGAAATGGTGATCTGAAAACAAAATCTCAAATGAAATGGTGATCTGAAAACAAAATCACATTCTCATAACCTAATCACAATAAGATGCAGTCAAGTAACATCTTAGGTTAGACAAACTTACAGTATTTGCATCTACAACTCGCAAATTCATCTCACTTTTATAGGCAGCATTAGCAATTACATGTGCATCAGCACATTTTATCTTCACAGTGTCAAAGAAGGGAACATCCTGAACTTCTACTGTTCCTAGTTTCTTCAGTCCAAGAGCAAATGTTCCAGCAAGACCATGGACCCTTTGAGCAATGGCTTTAAGGCCCTCAGGTCCATGATAGACAGCGAACATAGCAGCCATGTTTGCAAGCAAAGCCTTCAAAGATAAAGAAGCATATTTATTTCAATACAGTCAAATGAACCATCTACTTAGACTAAAGGTATACCATTTGGATTTTAAAATACCAAAAAGTATTACTTAAACAAGAAGTAAGACCAAGGTAGACTGGATCTAAAAATTAAAGGCTTAAAATATAGCACCTACACTTTATTGACACGAATTAAAAGAGAAGCAATAAATAATTAATAGAAAAAACACCAAGCAACAATAAACAACAGCTTCTTACTTGAGCTGTGCAAATGTTGCTTGTAGCCTTGTCCCTACGAATATGTTGTTCCCTTGTTTGCATTGCCACGCGCAGAGCAGGCTTCCCTTGAGAGTCAATGCTAACTCCAATGATTCTCCCAGGCATCAGCCTCTTGTACTCTTGTGAGGTAGCCAAGAATGCTGCATGAGGACCTCCATATCCCATTGGCACTCCAAACCTCTGAGCTGAACCAACAACAATATCTGCTCCCAATTCACCTGGAGGCTTCAGTATTGTCAAGGCCAGCAAATCCGTTGCCATGACAACCTTAACCCCATTAGCATGAGCATTCTTAACAAACTCTCCATAATCCAAAACTTCACCCTCAGTTCCTGGATATTGAACCAAAACCCCACAAACATCTCCAGATTTGTAATTAATATCCTTGAGGTCCTTGGTAACAACCTTGATATCAAAACCACCAGCTCTAGTCTCACAAATGTCAATGGTTTGCTGATGGCAATTGCTGGCAATTATAAAGGTTTTTTTCTTGCCCTTGAGTATATTGTTACACATAGCCATCGCCTCAGCAGCAGCAGTTCCTTCATCAAGCAATGAAGCATTTGCCATAGGCAATCCAGTCAGCTCCGCAATCATTGTTTGGTAATTTAGCAAAGACTCTAACCTACCCTGAGCTATCTCAGCTTGGTATGGAGTGTACTGCGTATACCAAGCAGGATTCTCCATTAGATTCCTCAAAATCACAGGTGGGACGTGAGTGTTATAGTACCCCATTCCTATAAACGACTTAAAGACCTTATTCTTTGACGCCAATTTTTTCATGTGATCAATCATTTGGCTCTCAGTTAACCCTTGATCAAACTTAGAGAAGTTCATTGAATCGATTCTAATAGATTTAGGCACAGTGACATCTATCAAAGAGTCGAGACTCTCAAATCCGCACAATCCTGCCATTTTGGTTTGTTCCTCTGGGGTGGCCGAGTTGTGGCGACGAGGAAAAGTGTCACTGGGCTTTAAAGATTCCACAGAAACAGAACGAACTTGTGAACCAATACCATGATAATAATCAGCTACAGCATTACGTGCCAACATATTCTTGCCTCCTAACAACAATCCTGACCTGTGATTTTTCGAAACAAAGGAGGACAACGTGGAGGCATACCTTGAAGGACTGTACAATACCGGAGACGAAGAGTTCGACAAAGACGACGAAGACTCACTGCGGATCTGATTGTGGTTTTGCCTGGACTCTTTCACCAACCTCCTCAGGATTGCGCGGTTAGCAAGCCGCCTAGCGCGCTCCATGAATGCAGCGAGAGGGAGATTGGAAGAGAAAAAGTTTAGAGCTTTACGGTTAAATCCGTGAAATGCAGCTCAGGGGTAGGTGCAAAGCACATAAAGCAAAGAAGGGTTTGTTGAGGAATGCAACAAGTTTGTCAATAAAATTAAAAAGAAAAGAGAAAGGTGAAGAATTACTATTGCTCCATGGAATCAGACTCAGACTCAGAGGTGGGTTGGTGATAAGTATACTGAATCTTTGTCCTTACACAGCCTAGATGGGGTTGGTGCAATATATAAAAATAATACACAAGTAAGTAATAACTGGGTGTGGTGTGGTGATGGCGATAATGGTGGGGAGCGGGTGGTGAATGACTGCGCACCTGTAAGAGAAAAGGACGAATTGTCTTAGGATGTCATGGCCCACAAAAGACGTGGCGGATCTCCATTCTCCAACACAAATGAATGGAAGTAACTGAAGCTAAACAGATTGCGTGCCTGTGGCTCTCCAATTTCATTTGTACTGCAACACAAATTGTGCGTTTGTGTTGTTGGCAGAATTGGTTTCACACCCTGCTTATCTTCGACTATTGAAGATATCCATTCGGGTTCCATTCTGGTTTCATGCCTCCACTTGATGCCATACCATGTAGCCCATCGAATAAAAACGATGAATGGTGACAATCTTCCATATAAGTTTGTAATCACTTGTTTGATTTGAATTTTTGTTCTGATTATAATTTCTTTTTTAAAAACTATATTTATTGTTAAAATCAATATATTTACACTATTATTACTTATAGTCAATCATATTAAACAAATTTTAAAAATACAATAGTTAAGTAAATATTTATAATTTAATCTCTTATATAATATTCATTAAATAA
>JANZLH020000145.1:873346-883430 GCA_026770325.2 Erythroxylum fimbriatum
GTTGAAACTCATATATTATGCATACATACATAATTAGGATGATGAAACAAAGATAATGTGAAGTATTAACTCTGCATACAAATCAGCCCTGAACAATCACACTTCTAATCACCTTCAGGAAAGTATGTTATCTATGATCACCCTTTCTAAATATAGAAACAGAGCAGACAAAATAGAGATATCTCGCACCAACACAAGCTTTTGCAAGGTCTAATACACAATTTTACTCAGAACCCACGGGCACTCGGATCCTTAACAATGGTCACAGGGCAAGTTGCACTGGTCATAACATAATTGGTAACACTTCCCAGGAGCACCCTATCCTCAAACAAGCATTAAAGAAAAGCAGGGAAAAAAAAAAGATGAGGCACAAAGGTAAGATCGGTTTTGAATTTAATTATCTAAATTGTAAATGCAACCCAACAGCATACCTCTGGATGGTGCCAAGGCCTCTACTACCCATGACCAAGCAATCAAGCTTAAGATCATCAACTGCGTCGCATAATTTGTCTCTGGCATCTCCCCAGTAGACCTTAGCTATCACAGTCACCTGTATCATTAAGTCTATATCACAAACAGAAAACAGCAGAAAAGTATATATGCACAGACCCTCATAAATCATTATGAACAAATACCTCCTTCTGGTGGGAAGCTGTATCTAACATGCTGATAACCTCTGGATCAAGGTCAACCTCGTACTTTTGCGCAACTTCCTTGTCACAGAACTCGACCAAAGGGATCAGAGCTAAAACAGATGATCAGAAAATCAGACAGACAAATCATCCAGAACCTGGAACTTAGAGAAACAAATTCAGCTTACGTGAACCAGTAGTGGACCAGAGAAGGTTGCGAGACTCATCTCCTTGTGAAGGCTTGACGTGGATGAGAAAAAGGGTGTCACCTTTCTCTAGCAGGTTTTCAGTGGCCCATTTGAGAGCTAGTTTGCTTCCTTTGGAGAAGTCCATGGCCAAACCTATGTTCCTATCTTTTGTCATCTTTGAAGTCAAGGCCTCAAACCAGAAGATACAAGACTCCAGTACCAATACCAAGACACAGCAAGTTTTATTAGCTGCAGTCGGCTAATGGAAAATAGAAATGAAGGGTCGGGAGATTATTTGTGGTGATCCTCGTTGAACTGTACGTGTACTTATCTTTTGTTTAATCCCAGTCACTTTTTTTACCTCTTTCTTTTATCTTATTTAGTTTCGTGGGACGCATCTATGATGTCTTATTGTTTTCAGTAAATTTCAGCCATTTATTTATACGGGTCTCACGTTTATTTATGTGGAATCTTCATAAATAAATAGCTGAAATTTACTGAACACAATAAGACATCATAAAATTGAACAGAAGAATTTAGAGTCAGTTTTGCCGGGCCTTTACTTTTCTCTGCCATCTGTTCACGACATGACTTGTAGCGTATGGTTCACATGAAGTGAAAGAACCAACTGGAGGCAAGCCCCCCGTGTAAAGATTCTTAAACATTATGCCTTTCACTTTAATCTTTTGTTTGTCAAGTTAGTGATCTACGAATTCATTCGATTCTTACTGTATTCAGATTACTTCGCTACATCTGAAGCAATTTATGTTCACAAAAGATCTACACTTAGCAACTTAGGAAGTTAGACTTTGTAGGCTCTTATAACTCTATTATCAGCATTTGACTAATAATTAGAAGGTAAATCTATTTCTATAATGGATTGATCATCGCTTCTGTCGTGAGATCTCAATTTCGTAATTTGACAGTAAGATAGAGAAAAGGTTATTCGTGCAGTAGATGGTTCAACGACAGGTCTTCCCAACCAGTCCATCAACTATAATGGTGGGAAGAAACCTGAAATCTCCGTATTAATCTTTAATTAATTCCTACGTATTTTATGATCTTCGGCAGTTCTTTTTCACAAAAGGTATTTGCTGCACGGATTTTGCTATTTAAAATTTTTTCATTACCCATTTGATAAAGGCTATTCATATGTAAAAAAGGGAAATTTCATTAATAAAGAATTAAAATACATCTACAACATACATAGGGATACCCTTTTCACAAAAAATTGTAGCATTGCTATCTAGTCAAAATATCAGAGCAGCGTATATGGTAAGGATATGGAGATGGTTGGAGCTTCACACTACACCTCTCAGTATTAAAATTTCACAGATTTTGTTCATGATCTCGGATATGAGAAGGGGGACTGATTTCTACTTAGCTTCAAATAGTCTAACATTCTGTTCTTACCAAATGGTTTGTATGCATAAGCTAACTGCTACAAGATATTGCAACTTCGGGGGAGAACGTTGAAAAGACAACCATTGTATAACACCCGAGAATGTGCGATCTTGTAATGACTGGTTACACCTCGTTTTAACTACTTCCCAAATACAATCGGTGATCTCACACGTGAAGAATAGGTGATCTTTTGTTTCTTTCTCTATTGAACAAAAAGGACACGAAGAATCAATATTTAAATACCTAATCCTATTTGTAGTGTTAAGACGATTTTGAATAGCTAGCCAGAGGAGAAAGGATGTTTTAGGAGGTATGATCTTGTGCTAGAAAATTTGAGACCACTCCACTGCTAGTTTGCTCATTCTTAAAAAATCTCTCATGAGTTTGTTTAACAGATGGTGAATACGTCAACTGTGCTAGAAGAATGTATCTTGATGGAGCAAATTGGGAGAGTATTGAGGCTGCAAGTGAGTAATGCTTACAGGGAATTGCCAGTTGCTTCTATTAATGAGTGAGTCTATTTTTTTGTGAAGTGGGAGATTGATAGAATTCCTTAATTCCTCTGAGAAGTGTATGAAAGCTCCTCTACCTAACCAATTATCAAACAACAAGGATATGAGTTTTCCAATACCGATGAGCATCTTGGACTAGATGTTTCATTCGGAGAAGTTGATTCAAAAAAGAAATAGTGTGATGCTTTTTTTACTGACTTCCCATATGTTTTTGCCTTTGAGAAAATGTGAATGGATCCATCTGATCCATAATAAATTCCTATCTTCAAGGATCCACCAAAACAGTTTCAGTATGAGTGTTTGATTGGTGAGTTTAACTAAATAATCATTGAATCCCCCTTCTTCTTTTGGATAACAAATGTCTGCCCATTTCACTTTAGTGCTTCCTTTTGTGCCATTAGAGTGGTTCCTTAAAAGATCCTTGAAAATCCTCTTAGTTGTCTTGGATACATTCTTTGAAGGGAAAATGTGTGAGCTCCAGTATATGTGCAGAGAATTAAGAACATATTTTTTGAGCTATAATTTCCTTGCAAAAGATAGAAAGTTGTTCACCCAGGAACCTATTCTCTTATGAACTTTCTCTATAAGGGGGCTGCATTCTAGGAAAGTTAATCTCTTTGTTGAGACTGACAGGCCCAAGTACAGTAGAGGTAGTGCTTTCTCCCCATTATGGGCGCAATTTGTGAAGCCATCTGAGAAGCACCTTTTAAGATTATGAAATGACTTTTACGGAGGTTGATCTGTAGACCTAAGACAACTTTGAATTTGTGCAAAGCCTTCATATAGTTGTTAATGGAATCCATTTTTACACTGCAAAAGAGAATAAAATCATCCATAAAAGCAAGGTTAGTAAGTCCCATCTTTTTACATTTCTAGTGATGTTTAAAGCTTGCATTCGATTCCACTTCGAGCTTGATCATTGAATTAAGAACTTCCATGCATATAATGTAAAGGTAAGGGGAAAAAGGATCACCTACCTTAGGCCTTTCTTAGCTTTGAAATACTTTGAATGGCTGCTATTAATTAAGATTGAATAGCTTGCTGTGGATATGCACTCCTGGATCCAACTGATGTATGTTCTTGCGAATCTATAAGCAGACTTCATCTTCCATAGAAAATTCCAACAAACACTATCATAAGCTTTGTGGAAGTTTGACTTTGATAGTGCAATTTGAGGTTGAATTTGCTCTTAAGTAACCTTTAAGAAGTTTTTGCACTATTAATATGTTGTCTCCAATCTTCCTATTGCTTATAAATGCTCCTTGATTGTCACTGATGAGGGAATCTATTACTTTTTTCGATCATGATGCAATAATCTTAGAGATGACCTTGTAAAGAAGGTTTGTACAAGCAATAGGTCTAAATTCATTGAAATTTAAGGGATTAGCACCTTTTGGTATCAAGTAGATAAAATTTTTATTGATTTCTTTAAGAAACACACTTGTGGAAAAAAATTCTTTCACTACATTTTTAACACATAAACTCGTAATGCTCTAAGATTTTTGAAAGGAAAAGTCATTTAGTCCATATGGACCGAGGGTTTTCATGCCATCCATATTGAAAACTACTTCTTTAATCTCCTGTCTACCACAACTTTTGTTAATAACCCACAATCATCTTGTTTAATTTGCTTCAGATTGAGTGTTGAGAGTTTAGCAGTTGAAACAGAAGCTATATTTGGAGATCCAAGCAGCTTTGCAAAGAAGTTCATAACTTCATTTTGAATATCCATTTGGTTCTAAAGTAATAGCCCCTTATTAGTGGTGATTGAACAGGTACGATTTTTATTTTTACAAGCTAAGATAGAATTGAAGAAGAACTTTGATCATCTATCCCCATATTCAACCAATTCACTCCAGCTCTTTGCAGTAGCAAGGATTCATGGTTTTTAGCTACAATCAAATAAGCTAAGAGAGCTTGTTTCTCTTTTACAAGGAGTGAAGAATCATAGGGTGAGACTGCTAGTAATTTTTGAGTTGTTGATAGATCATCCTTAGCATTCACTAATGTTTCATTTATTAATCCCCTTGAAGAATGTAACAGTTTGAGTTCTTGTTTGATTTCCTTAAGTTGTTGTACATATGTAAACTATTTGGTTCCACTAAAGGCACAATCAGTACCTTTCCTACAAGCTTCAAGGAAACCTGGATCATAAGCTAGATAATTGTTAAATCTAAATGGGTGGAAGCTAACAGTTTTCGTGGAATAGGTTCTCGATTTTAATGGGGGTGTGATCTGGTCCTGAAATATAGCAGAGCTGTTGGGAAATGAATTATCCATTTAGCATTCACCAATGGTCAATCCAGTTTCTTTTGGATGCACAATTGTGAGGATTGTTTGTCTAAACTTGTGGCTTATATACTTTGTATTAGATAGTCCCAATTTGTCTAAGCAATACTTGAAATCCTTTGAATACTTACGAAGATTACAAGTTCCTTAAGCCTCTGACTTGTAAAGAGTGGAGTTAAATTCCCTACATATTAACTATGGCAAATGTAGTCCTCTATGGAGATTGATTAGATCATTCCATAATATAGATCTTTGGAACCCAAAGTTGCTAGCATAAATAAAGGAAACTATGATGTCAATTTTATCCTGCAAAAAGGATACTTTCAGGTGCATAATATGATATGTGGAATGGAGAATCTCCCCTCTAATCTTATCACCCTTATAACATTTGATGACTCTCCCATATGCTTGGTGTGAATGGTTTGTGGGTTGCTTCCAATTTGATCCTAGTATATTTAACTTGTCAATATTTTCTTGCTTTATTTTTGTCTTAAGTAGTCTAACTATTAGAAGTTTTTCAATCTTGAAAAAAATCCCTTAAAGCATCTTGCTTTGTAGGGTAGTTTAATCCTATGACATTCTACAATACAAATGACATATTAAAATTTTTGTGAGTGGAGCTTTTGCTCTTGCTCCTTTATCATCTCCTCTTTTCTACTGTTTGAAATGACTTACTGTCTTTCTCATGATCAATGCCAACATCCTTTCTAGTTGTATAATGATTAAAAATCTATGGTAGGAGTTTTTGTTCTGGTATAAAGGCCTGATGACTCATCAGATCTGTTGTTGTCACTTGAAGGACCTATCTTAGTATTTTCACCCAAAGGAGAGAGCTCGAATGAAAGATCTGCCGGTGGGGAGAGTACATTATTAATAGGGGATACAGTTTCAATATCAGAATTAGCAACAACTCCTTTACTATCAGCATCTGTTTATGTTTTAACATTTGCATTGCTCATAGTGTTAGTGTCAACCAATTCTTCCTTATTTAACTCATCCCTCATAAGCTCAAGGAATCTACATGTTTCAAATTTTTTCCCTGTGGATTTTCAGATTTTCCTTTAATATTTTGGAAGTGGTTTCCTTTAGTAAGAAACTGCAACGCTATCCTCCTATAAGTGGCTTCCCTCACCTAGTCTAGTAACAAGTATTTTGGATGGAAGTTTCTTAGTAAGATCTACACTAACACAAATATGAACATAACCGACTCTCTTCTTCTTAGCCATATTTTCACCAAAGCAAAGAGGTGTTCCAAATAAGCTATCAAGGGCACTCAACCTTTGTGTAATTCAATATTCCAAGGGGACATTATGGAAATTAATCTAAAGAGAAATGTTCTGAAGTTTAATAGATTCAAGCTTGAGGCTCAACTTCCAGTTCTGTAAAAATAATGGTTGATTCCCAACATGCCAAGGACCATCCTCTAAGATTATATGAGCTTGAGATGCTGAATTAAACGTGAATAAAATGAGATTTTCCTCTATTAGCAAGACATTTATTATGCCATATTCGATGAGCCCATTTTTGGATGCTTAGGAAGGGGGACATTAGTCAAAGAAGAAGGAAACCAGTGTTGCTTCCCAAATTCGTGCTCCTTCCTTAAGTGAATCCCATCTATTTCCTTGGGAGGGTTGAAGTTGAGGTTTGAAGCTTTGTGAATTCGAACAACTTGCTTCAAACTTTTCTGGGGGTTTCAACACCGATGGACGTTTGATGGTGGTGGTGTCTAGTGGTGCTTGGTTTGCTTGAGGATCAAGAAGGATGCGGGAGGGAAAAGTTATGAAATCATCCTTCCCAGTGTTAGGTAAAGTCTGCATTCTCTGAACCCAAAGCTAGAAGTGGAAAGACAACTTTCACAAGTATGAAAGTCTGAAAAGGTGATGGTGCAAAAAGGGAAAAGAAAGGGTGGCGAGAAAAGGAGTAATAGCTAGGGGTATAAAAATACCCCTTGTCTGAAGAGATACTAGTTTTTGGTATTAAAGAGACTAGGTTTAAAGGTATACTTGGCGTGACATGGATAGTTTTAAAATACGAAATGAACATGCATTATTTTAAATGAACAACATGCATTGTTTTTATATTGCTTTACATGATTTGAAATTGTTTTACACGAAGCATAAAAGAAAATTTTTTAAATGGTTTTAAATTGAAGGAGTGATTATGTCGTCTTGAAAGAGAACCCGAGGAGCTAGGACTCGATCTTGCTCTCGCCATGGAAATACGGATGAATCTTATATCCCACAGGATGCGAGGACACACTCTGGTCCTAATTTTGAGGTACCTAGTGTGCAACGTGAAGTGCCACCGCCTCCTCCTCCTATGCCCCAAGTAAACCCCATGGATCCGTGATTCTTTCAAGCCTTTACTCAAGCTTTCACGCATGCTATGGACCAAGTGCCACAAGTTCCAGTGCAAACTCCAGTGTATAAAAGTGGACAGTATGATAAGCTCTGCAATAATGGAGATGTAGACTTTTATGGGACTACGAATCCGGAAGAGGATGAAGCATAGTTAAAAATGACAGAGAGAGTCCTGTATCGGATGGAGTACTCCGATATGGAGAAATTAGATTATGCAGTTAGCTTGCTACAAGGGGATGCACTCCATTGGTGGGAACCAATGCCCCATAGTCAGGTTATATCACCGGTGTTGTCATGAAGCAACTTTTTGGAAATTTTTAGGAGGAAGTACTTCTCCAGGTTCTATGTCCAAGAGAAGACCAACATTGTTGCGAATGAGGAGGATAAGTGTCGTAAGTTTGAGGGAGGACTTCATTTGGGGTTAAAGGAGAAAGTGTTGATCCATAATTTCTGTGACTACCAGCTGCTGGTAGATGCTGCACTCCAAGCTGAGAAACTGGAGAATATAAAGTATGAGGTGAATAAGAAGAGGAAGAACTAGGAACATTCTTTCAAGAAGGGAATGGGTGCCCCTATGCCTGAGAGGAGCATGAGGACTTTCCACATATAGAGTGAAGTGGGAAGTAGTGGCTCTGCTAAGAACAAGCAAGCAAGGGCAGTTTTAGTCCGAGCCTCAATTATAGGAGGCAATAGCAAGATGGAGAGGAGTAGGTACAAAAACCCTCAATGTGAACATTATGGGAAGTTTCACAAGGGATAGTGCTTCAAGCTACTAGGGGTATGTTTTCGATGTAGAAAGAAGGGACACATGGTCAGGGAATGTCCAAAAGCACCAAGGCAAGATGGTTCACAGTTGCAAGCCCCAAAGAGAGCTGAAACAGTGGGAACCAGACTAGCCCCTAAGGTGGGAAGTTTTGGAGCGGCAAGGAGGGTTACTCCTCCAGGAAGGTCAAGGGGTTAGGCACGTGCAAAAGTGGTTGCCATGACCAGAGATCAAGCTACAGCCGCACCTAAAGTTGTTACAGGTATGGCTCAATTATTTAATTCATAAATATATTTGTTGATTGATTCTAGCTCCACACATTCTTTTGTTTCTGCAAGCACGACATTACATGGTATTAATTTGGTGCCACTGGATAGTCCATTGATTGTTAGTACTGCTTTAAGGAGGAAGGTGATAATAAGTCAAGCATGTAGAGATTGTGAACTCCTTATTGATGGTGTTAGACTGGTAATGGACTTAATGCCTTTAGATTTAAAGGGCTTAGATGCTATACTTGGAATGGATACCATAGAGAAATATCATGCAAAGTTTGATTGTAGCCTTGATCGCGACTCTGTCGTTCGATTAATTAACCGACCTTGGAAACCGGTCAAAACAAAATAATTCCAAGATTGCAGCATGCTGAACCTCGGGTCGTCTCTCTCAATGGAACCGTGCGAAATTGATTTAGAAGACTAGCCTAAAGTTGAAACATGCAATTAAAACAATTGTAAAGGGGGTTTTGGTTTGATTGATTAAAATTAAGGAAATAAAAGTATGAAAGAATAATTCTTTTTTGGATTTTGGGAAATTAAGCAATTGAAGATAAATAAGATTGAAATCAAATTTCTAAAACTCTCTTGAAAATGCTGCTCGGGTTATTATCGTTCAAAATAATTTTCGGGATGATTGGTTCCTGTATAGAGGGATGATTGGTTCCTTACTTTATCTTACAGCAAGCAGACCTAACATTTTGTTTAGTGTTTGTTTATGTGCAAGGTTTCAGGCCGATCCTAGAGAGTCTCATTACATTGTTGTTAAAAGAATTATGAGATATCTCACAGGTACCACTGATCTTTGCTTAATGTATGAGAAAGGTAGAGATTTCAGGTTGATTGGATACTGTGATGCAGACTATACCGGAGATAGAATTGATAGGAAGAGTACAAGTGGAGGATGTCACTTTCTCGGTCCAAACCTAGTTTCTTGGTCAAGCAAGAGACAAAGTTCAATCGCTCTATCAACTGCTGAAGCCGAGTATATGTCTGTCACAAGCTGTTGCTCACAAACATTGTGGATCAAGTACCAACTGGAAGATTACTTAGTACGAGAGGAGGAGATCCCGATCTTTTGTGACAATACGAGTGCCATAAACTTGTTGAAGAAGCCAATTCAACACTCAAGAGTAAAACATATCGAAGTCAGACACCACTTCTTACGAGACTACATTCAGAGAAAGATCGTAAGTCTTCAGTTTGTTGAGACGGATTATCAATGGGCGGACATCTTCACCAAACCATTGAGTGAAGAACGATTCAAGGAGATCAGACGGAACCTCAACATGGTTATGTTATGTGACCAACCGTCTGGCACGTCGCAACCTAGTTAAAAGGTCGTAGAAGTTAACGGTGTTAGTAACAGTGAGTTACAGCTGGTAACTTCTATCTCAAGGAAGTTTTTGGAGGGAAAGATTCTCATAGTCTTGAGAACTTCACCTATTCTAGAACACTCCTGAATATAGACCTTTGAAGGGTCTTCAAAAAAATGCTCACTACTCTATTCTCTCAACCTCAGTAACCGACATTATCTTTGTAGAAGAAATCTGTGCATTCAACCCTTACTAATCAGAGAAGCAAATAGAGCAAGCGATGATTTACGAAAGACTGGTTGATTTTGAGTCCTTGAGGAAGGACAACATGGACATTGAACCAGAGAT
>JANZLH020000145.1:981674-993983 GCA_026770325.2 Erythroxylum fimbriatum
TAAATTACAAGTTTCCAAAATATCATTTCCTCAAATTTTGCCTCAAACAAAAAGTCAACTCTTAAGTCAAACATCCTTTCTTCAACAGTCAAACTTTTCATATTTCTAATTTTCTCACTAATTTCTTTCTCATTTAAATTCATTTTAATATTTCTAATTTTCACCAAAAGTTCGGGGTCCAACACAATTTCTCATTTAATAGTTCTAACTTCCAAGAAAATTTCGGGGTCTAACAACATATTTGATCCAAAGCAAAACTCACCAATATCATAATTCAAACACAATGTATTTCAGAACCAAATATAACTTAACAATATAAAATATTTCTCATGTTGAAGCAAATCATTTAAATCCCATCTCAGACTATACAAATGGTAGAATTGAATATCATAATAGGGTAAACCCTTTAAATTAGAACATGATTTGAACTAGAACAAACTTTATTTATAGCAAAACTAAACACGTATCAAAATACAAAACAAGTTAGACCACTAATTTGTTTTACAAAAGTGGGTAACGAGACTAATACAGGAGATATAGTGATTGGTAGCACAGAACAGGAGAGACTTATGCCTCAATAACAGGAGACAACAAAGTGTCAATCCCAGAAGACACCGAAGTGTCAGTAACAGGAGACACTGAAGTGTCAATAACAGGAGACATCGAAGTATCACAGGAGTAGCTACAGACCTTTCTAAGCATGTTTATTTACCTACAACTAGGACTTAACAGTTTTAAAACAAAACAGGTTCATTTCAGAATCCTCATATGAGGAACATATTGCAAAATATTAAACTTTTTTCAACTTGACATAATCATAGATTCTAAACAAACTAACATGGCATACAATATCCAAACTCTCATTCATTCATATAACATTTCCAAAATTCCACACCTAAACATTTGGTAAACAACTATTCATTCTTAATGATTTAATATGACAATTAAACTTGGTGGAGAGGAAGATCAATGTGTGAGGAGTTTGTGGTCCAAATTTCAAGTCAATCGAAGGTTCGGAGAAGAAGTTATGATCAAAAGAGTGAATGATGTTCAAAGCTGTCAAATAGCAGAATACATCCACTGTCACGATTGTGTTTATGCACAATCGTGCACTTCCAATTGATCCTCCCCTTCATGCACGATCGTGCAACCCCTTCATGACCCCTTAGAGTCATCATCGTACTTATGCACGATTGTGCACTACCTTTTATTCCAACTTCTTCCAGCTCTTCCCAAAAATATTCTTTCGAGTTAATTTTATATGGCCATTTTGACAATGAAAATGAAGGATTTAGGTCAAAAATTATTCTAAAAAATTGCTCATTTTTGTCTTAGGTTTCTAATGACACTAATTTTATGAAATTTAGTTCAGTATTTTGAAAGTTATGCCCAAAATACTATAGACTATCCTCAAACAGTGACAGAATCCAAAAACTCAACTTTAAGCCAAAATTTGACACTCTTAGTGACAGAAATCAAATTTGACTCCTTCATAAAAGTTGTAGATATATGTATATAGTTTAATCTTCATTTAAATTCATCCCATTTGGATACCTCAAGGTATGGCTAAAATACCGATACCTATCCAGTGGAACTACTCTTTCTAACTAGTATCCAATATGTATCTAACCTTAATTCTTTCTTAATTCAGTACACATTTGATCCATTTCAAACATCAATCAATACATGTTATAACAGGATACCAAGTTTATAATTCCCTTACCTTACTAACTTCAAATTCAACTTCAAGAACCCAGCTAAACCAAGCTTGCAAACAACCAGCACATACCTAAGTTTAATATGCAACTTTCAACATCAATAAAGTAATAATACATAAAATCACAAGACCTACTTCTTAATGTAATAACTTACAAAGCTTTCAAGGGTTGATAATCCAAACTCCAGCAAAATTCTAGAAGTTCAGAGAAAATGGGAGGGGTTTTGATGGAGAGAATGCAAGCATAGAGAGAGAGACTGCAGAAACTCCAATTGAGCTGAAGTGAATCAACACTTGCTTTGTAAGGTGTCGTGATTTACTATGGCCACATGTCTCACCTGAATTTATGCTACATATCCTTCAATGAAGCCATCTACCTATCATCATATGTGGCTGCCAAATGTCACCATTCAATTAAGCCATTTGCTAATGTATTAGCTAAGCCAAATGTCACTAATCCTATGCTTAGTCATTCTAATTTCCATGTACCAACTTAACTTGTCACTTGATAATTTTTCCTAGACCAAATTTACATTTAATTACCTCAATTCTCTAATGGAATGAATTAGTTCCAATTCACGAACTATAATTCATCAAACAAAAATTCAAGTCATGTGACATTCTCAATCTTATCTCAATTTTGAACCACCTATCATACATGTATTTTCATGAACATGTAACATTTCAACTAGGGTATATTTTGGGGCCTTACAAATTTATAACATATGTTGGTTTAGTCTATAGAGGTTAGCAAACACATGCTAACATATGCACACTCAGCATACTTAGGTTTAACATATTTTAGGCTCAACACATACATGTTCAATATATGCATATAAAACACCTATTCAAAGAGCCAATGGTCAACCTAGAGATGGATAAACCTAGTTAAGATAAACCTTACAAGGAGAACGTCCATTGAAAGAGTCTCAATCTAGTAAAGACCATATAGTTCTTAATGGATACAAATGTGATTTCTTTAGGTTTATCTAGTTGATCATATAGATTGTATCAGATTTAAATGCTAGAGAGTTAGAGTTATATTAAATATCATCCTTTTTAGAAATTCACTATAAAAAGATATTAATCATTTAGTTAACATTCATCTACTCCTTTTTCTTAACCATTCTCCATGCTCAATTAAACAACTCTTTTCCTTTGATAACTTAAACATTAAACTGTCATTTTCAAGATATTTTTAACACCTTTCATTTCTTTATACGCTTTTGATCGTTAATATAATTCTTAGTCCAATAAGATTTTTAGTTAAATCAATACTTAGCACATTAATCTTACCATATGTGTGTAGCTAACCAATAAAGATAACATAAGTTATGATATCAACTTATATTGTGAAGATCCTTTAAGCTATTTGAGCGTTAAAGTAAATACCCTTTCTATTTAGTTTTTAGTTCAAAAAATTTGAATTAATGTTCATTATAAATTTTTTCTAAAAAGCATAAATATTTTAATCTCATTGGACATTGAAGAAGAGAAAATCAATTTAATTTGAAGGATTGAAAATTTTAAAGATCATTCTATATCTAAGTTTTCATTTAGATATATAAAAAAAAGAGCCAATATTCTTTGTAGAAAGCAACAGGAATACAAAAGTGTTAATATAATAAGATTGAGGTAATAATTGATGCAATAAATAATCTAGTTTTGGATGTTGAGTTTACTTGAACATTTCCTTTTAGTTGACAGATTGTGTATTTCTAACATATATATAATATTAGATCTCTTTTTATGATACATATTATTTTTCAAGTATGTGAGCAAGGGATGTTAAGATATTTTGACTTGGACACTTATGATGGATCCTGCATAATTTGAATTTTGGATTAAATTGATACATCACAAAAGTGAAACTCTTAGTGGACTAAATGTGGAAAGAACATTTGATCAGAATATGGAATATATATATATATAATTAATATAGTGATTGAAAAATTAACTGCATTGGAAGGACAAAAAAAGAGACACATTTATAACTTGAAAAGAAGATATAAAATTCAAATAAGAAGCTTATTAACATATTAATTCAAACAATTTTTTAACTATGGTATTGTATTTCTATATAAATACTTATGTGATTAATAACACATTCTTATAAATTTTATAAATAATGTTACCTATTTTTAATAAAGAGATATTTTCTCGTTCATGAATTTATCTTCATGTTTAATTTTTATATTGTTGTTCTGATCCATTTTAGATATTTATTTAATTATTTGAGAGTAATTTCATTAAATTTTATTAACGATAAAAGACATGAACATCCCTTGTAGTTTAAAATACTTTTAAAAAATCGACTTAATCTTTAAAATTCTTGAAAAAACCCCTTGTAGTTTTTAATTTTCTAGAAAAATCTCTTCTATTAGATTTCGGTTGAAAAATATGATGAAACACAATTGATATAAATATTATATAATTGCTAACAAAATGCTACTTATTTAACGATCCAACTTAGTTCTTAAACTCAAATAGAATTAATTAAACCTAATATAAACTATTAATTTATTATAATTATCTTAAATTATTATTTAAGATGAAATTTAAGTGATTTATGTTGGACTTAAGAATTGAGTTGAATTACTTTATTATTGATATTTGATTAGACACATATGATACGTTGTTATACACATGTATTATATTATTTTAATTGAAGTATAATAAAAGGAGTTTTTTAAAAAATTAGAAGATTTTTTAATTTTTAAAATTAGACTTTTTTTAAATTTCTTAAAATATATGTGAGCTCTGTGATTACATTTTTTTATTAACTCTCCCCCAAGTTTACAAAGGCTTAAGGTAATCGACTTTGCCAACTATTCTTTCTTTTTCTTATTTACTACCTCACAGGAGACATTTTCTAAAGAATTACACAATATATAAAATCTTTACTTAGTCAATAGGCCCTAAGTAAGGTAAAAAAAAAATTAAGTTCTTATTTTTACCTATTTTTGAGCTTTTATAAATAATAAAAAGAAGCAAAATATGTATCTTTTATTATTTTTTATAAGGATAAGAGTAAACCCGATTTTACTTCATTTTATTTTTTGAGAGTAAAAATGAGTCGTATTTTATTTCATTTTATTTTTTATAAAAATAAAAATAAACTCTATTTTTTTGTTTATTTGGATGGGCCTGGGCGGATATCCAAAGTGCCTTGCCCAATTTTCACAAAATCACGGCTTATGTGATTTGTAAAAATTAATTAGTAATATGCCAAATCCTTAAAATTTTTATAGGAACAATATCAAATTTAATCATAAAAAGAAACAGTTGAAAAGAACATTCGAAGGAAAATCAGTTATGATCAAGGAAAGAAAATTAGTTGTATGCGTGAGTTCATACGAATATAGGAATCAGGAAATTCATGGGCGGCACGCACACGCTTACGTAAGCAAAACGACCATTATAATATAATAATAATAATAATAAAAAAAAAGAAAATTTGTATTTCTTTGCTTTGCTTTGCTTTGGAATTAAGGAAAAGAAAAGCCAAATCTAAGGACTGAGGAGGACGAGAGGAGAGGGCGAAGTAGGCTCCTCGTTCTAGCAAACATCAAATAGCGGACACAGACACAACGGGGCAGAGAGAATTTGGAGCAACAAAATTCGGACATCAAAATAACAAGATATTTTCTTCCTTTGCTTCCTCCTCCCTCCCTAGTCCCTACGCTTTCCAAATCTCTGTCACTCACATCTCCCAATCATCAAATCCTATGCTTTAACTCTGCTTTCTCATTTTGTTTTTTTTTCTCTTTCACCTGCTTTTATTTCCTCATCCTAATTCCTAAGCCACAATTTTGATTGCCACTTGTGGGTAAGATTTATATTTTTATGACTAAAGGTTGTCCCTCTTGAGATTGCTCTTGATTCGTCGACGTGAAACTGCAGGCTCGTGGGTGCTTTTGCTCTGCTCTGCTCTGCTCTTGTTTGAAAGAGCAAAGGAGAGATTTGTGGGTTGACAAACTATGGATTACGAGAGCAGCAACTGGATATGGGATGGGGTTTATTACTACCCACATCTGTTCGGCGGTCTTATGTTAACGGCCGCATTGCTTGGCCTCTCCACTACCTATTTCGGCGGAATTGGGCTGTCTTCGTTGCCTTACATGTGGTCCGATCTGGGTCTTTTTCATAAAAGGAAATTGGAGAAAAAGAAGCGTGTACGAGTTTACATGGATGGTTGCTTTGATCTCATGCATTATGGCCACGCCAACGCCTTACGGCAAGCCAAGGCTTTGGGTGACGAGTTGGTTGTGGGTGTTGTCAGCGATGAGGAGATCATTGCTAATAAGGGTCCTCCTGTCTTGCCCATGGAGGAGAGGTATTCCTAAATATTCTTCATTCGCTCCTGGTTGCTTCTGAGTTGTTTTTAATGTTAAAGACTTCTTCTTTGTGTCGGGAGTTGCGACCCTTTTCTTAGCATTTGCTAAATTTGGTAACACATTGCTTAGATTATCTGAAGATCACCTGGATCTAATTCTTGATTTGTTTTTAGGCTGGCTCTTGTGAGTGGATTAAAGTGGGTGGATGAAGTTATAGCTGATGCCCCCTATGCGATTACGGAGCAATTCATGAGAAGTCTCTTCAATGAGCACAAGATTGACTATATAATACATGGAGATGATCCTTGCCTGCTTCCGGATGGAACGGATGCTTATGCACTGGCTAAGAAAGTTGGTCGTTACAAGCAGATTAAGCGGACGGAAGGGGTCTCCAGCACAGATATTCTTGGTACACTCATTTTCGTTGATTTTTTTTTAGATTGTTGCAAGAAAAATGAAATTAGGAGCTCGGAAAGCTTTCTATCTTGGCTTATGCGGATGAAAGATAAAAATTTGACGTGTTTGATGTAGAACTTCTCTCTCCTTCTCTCTCTCTCTCTCTCTCTCTCTCTCTGAGTGTGTGTGTGTGTGTGTCAAGCTCGCCTCAGAGTTCAGACAAATTGATCATCCTCCACGATTCTGACTTGACTAATATTTATTCGTTCGCCCAAATTGCAATGCAGGGAGGATACTTGCTTCCTGTAAGGATGGAAACGTTATTGAAGATAATTCACCAATAGATGCTCATGAAGAAAGTCACCCAAGTACTGGCTATATATCTCGCTTTCTACCAACATCACGTCGGATTGTGCAGTTCTCAAATGGCAAGGTATCACTTTGTTGCATTTCATTTTCAGAGGGATCAGTTTGTAAGCATTGCACTTTGCCTAGACTAAGAATTTCACGTACTTTCTGAAATAACCAAAAAAATGAGAAGTTACTGGTGTCGTGAACATGAACAAAGCTAAGGGGTATAAGGAGATCTGTTCTGTAACTTCCTTGGATTTTATGAGTTTGTTGAACGATGGTGGGGCTTAGCTGTCATCATGGTAAACCAATTAGCCGGGATTGGGTTGGAGAATTACTGGTACATGAATCTATTTTTTGTTACCCGTGAAGATGATCGTATCAAATTTTGAAAGTAGCAATGACTCATTATGGACAATTGGCTTAGTACCCGATACATCTTGGAAGTTATAAGAAAACAGAAAAGGGATTGGTTAGATTTTCGGAATCCATTAAAGCTCTATGATTGGGCTCATATACTCACAAAGCAGTTAAAAGATTTTTATGGAAAAGAATTTGCTTCCATGTTCATTCACCAATTTCAGCGAATGGAAGGATTGAGTCTTCTTTATAGGTTTGCATGTGTTTGTTGTGGGAGGCATAGCTGAAGTGGCCAAAATCTACTAAAGTTCTGTGATTAGGATCTAGTACTAGTAACAAAGTAGCAAACAGACTGGAAATGAAAGAAATTAGGGACTATAGACTGGTCTATGGGAAATTTCCATTCCCATCTTGCTTGTGTTTAGTGGTACTGATTGCATACTTTTGATTTATTGAAGAAGGAAGGACTGATCTTGCATTGGCATAATTTGAGGCTTAGCTACTCAAATGACAATTCTTATTTTGTTTAATTCCAGGGACCTGGGCCTAATGCACGAGTTGTGTACATTGATGGAGCATTTGATCTTTTCCATGCTGGACATGTGGAGGTATAGTTTGCTATTTGATATCTTCAACTTTTTGCTGGGGAGGATTTTGCTACATTTATATAATCAATTCTTAGTTTTAATTTGGTATCTGATAGGATGCCAGGCTTCTATTTACTTCTAGAATATCTTATGAACTTGGTTACCTGCTAATATCACTTTGACATGGATTGTTAGTCTAATTTTTAAACTTCTGAATAAGCCTATTTCTCAAGTTTTATCTAATTGCACTGTCAAACTGCACAAGAAAAAATTCATTTTTCCAGGACAGGATACTTTTTCTTACTTATTGTCAAACTTGATTATTTCATTTCTATTGGTTTAATTCTTGCCGATCTGAGTAATAGGTTGTAGAACATTCAGAACAATCTTAAGGGGGAAAATGAGTTGATGTTAACAATACTTTGTGAGGTTGGGCATCAATTTATTCTATATTTTAGAATAGGAATGGTTAAAGGCATTTTTTTATCCAGTAGACTCAGCGTTTACAGTAGATGAGCAGCATTTACAGTAATCTTCCACAGCATGAATTATGAAAATTGTAGCAGGAGATCTTTAGCTCTGCGGCACTTTTCTTTATGAGAATAAAAAATGTTAAGTCTATGGCTAACTCAATGACAAGAGTTTAGGAAAAGGATTGGCACAAGCTTCCATGTGACACAAGATCTTCTCTCAAACTATTTTGTCCAAGGTCAAAATATTGAAAAATTTTAGAGGTTTTCCTTGACTTTGTTTGTGTGAACAAACAATTCGAAATGCCTCAACTTTTTTCTTTTTAGAACACGTTTGAGTCAAATAGAAGGTTGGATAAGATGTTTTGTTTGGTTATCTCATACAATTCCAATAGTATATGGTACCTTATTTTGCGTAATGCTGTCTGTGGAATATCTCACTTAGAGAATTAGTTTCTTGCTTTTTCTTTGTTTATGGATGGGAAAGATTTGATGAGACGACTTTTAAAACAATGCTTTTCGATGCCCTACATTACGAAGAGCTTCAAGATTAGGGTTATTTAGTTTGAAATTTATACTTTGAAGATCTGCAAACTGTGAAGAAACCTGCTTGTCATATGATATAAATCATGCCAATTCTTCATTTATATAAGCCTATTGTTCAAAAGGAAGGGTCAACTTTTTATCGAAATTCTTACTGGCTTTTTTGGTAAGCTGGAGAAATCAATTGTCATTTGCTACTCCATCATGGTTGCATGAGAGTTCTCTGGAATTTGTATCTTCTTATCGAGAACAAAATTGTTCCGTATTTGATGCTTTATTGGTTATGATTATACATAGAGGCTGAAGAAGATTTCACCTATTGATAAGACTATGAATATTATGTCATAGTCATCATTCCCCCAATTCTTTTATGAATTTGTTCTCCTATCTAGCTTTTATATTTTTATTTTATTCTTTCTATTAGAGGCTGAAGAAGACTTCATTTATTAATAATACTGTGACGATTATGTCATTCATCTTTCCTCCATTTCTTTTACGATGTTGTTCTCCTATCTAGCTTTTTTTATTATTTTATTTTTTCTATTAGAAGCTTCTTTTTGTGATTTATCGTGGAGGAGTTATGTAGTGTTATCTCTTGGAAATTTATGTATGAAATTTGCTGATCATTCTTATTGCCTTGTGCCTGTTCTTGTTCTTGTTTTCAGATTCTTAGGTGTGCAAGACAGCTTGGTGATTTTCTTCTTGTGGGGATTCACACTGATCAGATTGTGAGGTTTGCTTCTACTACTGTCATACTTCATGTGGATTTCATTTGCACCCCTCACAATCTGAATGCTTCAGTTAAATCATTCATTGTATGCAGGGAACACAGAGGAAAACACCACCCTATCATGCATCTTCATGAACGTAGTCTTAGTGTTCTGGCCTGTCGCTACGTAGATGAAGTGATCATTGGTGCACCATGGGAAGTTACTAAAGACATGGTATGTTTCTTCATTTTAGTATTTATAACTGTTGTCTGATATAGTTGTTGGAACATGGCAGTTTTTCTTTCATAATCTGAAGTTTCTTTTGACTGCTTAGGATGTGACCCCATGCTTGGAGCCTCATTTGAGTGTCAATGCCTAGTTGGATATGCAATTTTTTTTGGTTATAAATGTTGCATCTGCGTGCCAACAAAATATTCTACTAGTATGTATAATTAAACTAAAACAATGTTCCAACAGTGATGGATTCGCATGTACAGGCACAGGTTGGCTATTGCCGCAAGCACACATACACACACTCAACTGTGGATTTAGGATTGGATACTACTTCTGGTTTTTCTTAGATCGTATCATAGCA
This sequence comes from Erythroxylum fimbriatum, assembly GCA_026770325.2. Taxonomy (NCBI): domain Eukaryota; kingdom Viridiplantae; phylum Streptophyta; class Magnoliopsida; order Malpighiales; family Erythroxylaceae; genus Erythroxylum; species Erythroxylum fimbriatum. The sequence goes on from JANZLH020000145.1 coordinate 991,741, forward strand.
TCTCTACCTTTTATATCTATGATTGTAAAAGCTGTTGCACAATACTCATAAACATCCATGACCCATCTGTTGGAAACAAATGCTGGTACTTTGAAAATTTGTGTGCTGCATAAAGAAAAACTACTACATAATATAAGTAATTGTAAAAGGTGCTTCGAAGCAGCAAAGAAGGATTCTCATGTGAATTTTGGGGATAAGGGTGTTTTTCCAATTGTTAAAACTCAAAATTCTTGAATCATTAAGCATTTGCTGATGAAATGCAGTCATCAGCAGGTTTTCTTGTATGTTTGTTCTTCTTGTTTGTATTCTTTCTGTTTCCACGAGCACATTACTGTTTGATATCTTGTGCATATACATGGAGCTTTTGCAGGCATCACCAAATTTTTGTTTTGCTTAGATCTGCTGGGTATTACAAATGTGTGATATGTGAGTTAATGGCCACTTTTTTTTTCCCTGAATTCTAAGGAGTACCTTGTTTGGCATGTTCAGATTACTACTTTCAATATCTCCTTAGTTGTACGTGGAACAGTTGCTGAGAGTGACTCCTGGTTTAAGGTAAGCTTCATTCTTCAATGTACTTTAATATCCCTCTACATTCATCTGTATTCCTCATTTGAAACTCAAATTTCATGTTGTTTTATGCAGACTGGTCCTGACCCCTATTCAGTTCCAAAGAACACAGGGATTTTCAAGATGCTCGAAAGCCCTAAAAGTATAACTACTTCCTCAGTGGCTCAAAGAATAGTTGCAAATCATGGGACCTACATGGTACATCCTCATTCTCAATTCCCTTACTGCCTTGATTTTAGATTCTTCTAAATGCACGGTAGGTAGGTTGTTTGGCTTATGTAAAGAATTGGACATATATGAAATTATTTATGACGGTAGAAACAATACGTATTTAAGTTGATGCCCATAACCTAACCATTAACTAATAACGCTAAAAGTTTGCTTGCATCCCACTTGCCCTTGAAGTTTTGTGGTGACTTCAGAAATTTCAATGATGGTTAAGAAAACCTCTGTTTAAATCATTTTTAGATCTAAAGTGAGTAGTAGGTTGATGTTGGATATTACTTTTTAGTAATTGGTTGATGATGAGGCATCTTAAGGCAAAAACCGAGTTTGATACTTTTCATTATGGAATGCTCTAATTAGAAAATTACAAAAACCGAGTTTGATACTTCTCGTCCCAAGTAATCGAAGGCTAACTCTTGTATGATATGTAGAAACGCAACGCGAAGAAGACGGCTAGCGAGAAAAAATACTATGCAGAGAAGGTGTATGTTGCAGGAGACTAGCTAAGCAATAGAGTTTCACCAAATAGCTAATCACGGTACAGTTCTTCTTCATGGCGGCCTATGACATAACAACAACACACGGCAATGTCTTTTGTCGGTCAGATAGAAAAGCAAAACAAGAAGATTGATAGTGCAAACGGAGACGTCAGGAGGGCTTTGTTAGGACCTCTCCTACGGATGGTTTTATGTTTAACTGTCTTATTGCTGTTGTTAAACTTGAGAATAGAGAATTCAAACGTCACAGGAATCACATTGAAGAATTGAAATATTGAAGTATTTCTGTTTTAACCCTTTGTAAAGCATTGAATACCCCGTCCACATTGACAGTGATACTGATTACGACTGACTAAGCCTAAGCTGCTAGGTGGGTTGATACTAATTAAGATCTTTTCCCTTGTATTTGTCTTTTGCACGCTAGGTAGACGCAATTTTATACGATGTCGTTCAAAACTAAAACAGGGCAAATGGGTTTTTACTATGATTGCATGCATATATTCCAAAGTGGAATTCATATGATTGAATTTAAATATAATGTTAATTAATTATTTTTAATTTTTAGTAATCTCTAATTAAACTATTAAATTTAGTTTAACTCTTTTAAAATAATATCAGTTTACATTAATTTAGTGAGAGTAAATTTATCACCTTGCATGTCATATATATATATATATATATAATATGATAAAGATATGATGCATCTCCCTTCAAATTTTAAGGTGAAGAAATAATTTAAATACATAACATTTATTAATTTAAGGACATGTGGGGCTAAATCTCAAAATTTTGGCTACTTATGTTTGTGAATTTGAACAAGTAAAATTTATACTTGTACAGTTATGTGATACACTTTTTTTTTTGGTAAATCAGAAAAATTAATAAATGAGAAAAATAATATGTACAAAAAAGGTCACAGTCTAAATGGTGTTGATACAGAACATATAAACA
>JANZLH020000145.1:1007563-1020930 GCA_026770325.2 Erythroxylum fimbriatum
ACAAATTCTAAAAATTTTAAACCAAACATAATAAATCAATTAAACAAATTCGAACATAAATAATCAAATAATCAATTTAAGCAAAATAGGACAAGGCCTAACAAATCACATATGAGTTAAAGTGAGTATCTCAAGTAATTTCATGTCATTAATCGCTAAGTGTTATGAAATAATTAAACAATCAACTAAGCACATATCAGGAGGGCTTCAATCAAGCAATTACTAGGGGACTCAACATTCAGGTTCATGGTTTTAAATCCTACCATTTCTAAATGAAATTACTTTCAATAAAAAGAAGAAGTTAAAATGGCTTCTTTCTTAATCCACACCTAAAGCTAAGCTGAATGTCCAAAGGCACTTTGGTGACAAAACAAAGAAAACAAAGTAGAAAGAGGGACTAAACACCTATCTTGATGCTCTACATATCCACAATTCTATCCTGAGAAAAAAGTCTAAAGTAATTTGGTTAAAGGAAGGTGACTCAATCACTACATCCATAGAAGCTTGCTTTCTAAGAGAAACAAAAACTAGATTTATTCTTTACTAGATGAGTGTGGTAATTTGGATATAAAGTAGGATGACCTTCTTAATTATTCTAAAAGTTTCTTTTTAGATATTATAGGAACTAGGGTAGAAGTAGTTCATCCCTTACCCTATTTGGATCACATTGTACTTGACCTCCTTACCCCTCATCAATGTAACATACTAGGTATTCCTATTACCTTAGAAGAAATTAATAAAGTTGTATTAAGTACTAACCCAAATAAAGCTCCTGAAATTGATGACTTCAATAGGTTGTTTTTCTATAAGGCTTGGCAATTAATCAGGAAGGAATTGTGTGATGCAATTCAAGAATTTTTCTCCAATGCTAAAATACTGAAGGAATGGAGTAAAACTCTTTTATGTTTGGTATTGAAAGTTCCCTACCCAATTACATTAAGGGATTATAGACCAATATCCTATTGCCCACTTTTTATAAAGTTACCTGTAAGATCCTAGCTGAGAGATTTAAAACTATCTTACTTGATATCATTAGCTCTCCCCAAGCTACTTTCATAGTTGTAGAAAAATTAGTGATAATATATTTATTTCTCAGTATCTATTTAAGCAATATAATGTCAAGAGAACTAGGAGGAACTGTGCATTTAAAATTGGCATCCACAAGGCTTTTAATTCTTTAGATTAAGACTTCCTACGTATAATCATCCAGAGAATGGGATTTCCACCTAATTATATCTCCTAAATTTAAACCTACATTAGTACCACTTCTTAGTGTGTAATGATAAATGGGGAAACATCTTTTTTCTCCTAAGGTGCAAGAGGATTGAGGCAAAGGGACCCTTTGTCCCCTTACCTCTTCACTATCGCTACAAAAATGGTCACAAGAAATATTAAATGCAAGGCTATCAAGTAGAATGAATTCAAATTTCACAAGAAATGTATTCAACAGAAATTCACATGCTCTCCTTTGCTGATGATGTGCTCCTCTTCTATAAAGGGAATAAAACCTCACTTCAATGCTTGATGGAATCTTTTGTTTAAGCATAAATAAAGGAAAAGTTTAATAATTCTCTATATGGATTATGAATACTTGGGAAGAGAATTTATGGAGTTAATAGGAATCCCTCTTGCTTCTCTTCTTATTAGGAACTTTGAAGTACTAATAACCTCAAGGAAGCTCTCCTATATAGATAGGTGCTATTTGAAAAAATTAGTTCCAAGATTAGTAGCTAAAAGAGTAAAGTGCTTTCTTTCTTAGGTAGATTACAACTACTAACATTAGTGTTATAAAATCTGGTTATATATTGGGCCTCACACTTCCCAATCCTCGAAAATCTTATCAATGATATTGAGAATATAATGAGGAATTTCCTGTGGACTAGAGACATGTTCACCAAACCATTCTTCAAAGTTAACTATCCTGTCCTGTAATGCAGTTATCTAAGAAGGACGGTGGCTTAGGACTCATCTCCTTGCAGGAAATGAATTCTACTCTCCTAGAAAGGTATGCTTAGAGAATTATTACGAATAAATCCTCACTTTGGGTTAGATGAGTGAATAGATATTATTTCAAAGGTAGGAAAACCTTGAATGACAAAGAAAAAGCAATTCCTCTTAGAAAATGAATCAAATACTTCAACTCATATCCTCTTTTTAATCTCTTATTAAAATCAAAATTGGATATGGCTCTTCATCCTTATTACAGTTTGATAACTAGAGTCCTAGGGTTCCATTATTCCAGCTTCTTAATTATAATGCTCTTAGGATTTTTTTCCAGCTGATGCAAAGGTTAATTCACTAATCTACTCCAATAATTGGATAAGAGAATAAAGGTTTGTAGATTCTCTTCCTAACTGGGCTCTAAACCATCAAACTAATTCTTCAGCTTAGGATAAGGCCATTTAGAAACTATATTCCTCAGGTATTTTCTCCACAAAGTCATACAGACATAATCTTTGACCTACTAAAACTAAAGTACCCTAGTTTAATCTTCTTTGGAATAATCTACTTCCTACTAAAATCTCTTTCACATTATGGTTAACTATTAAGGAAATATTTTCCACCTTAGATAGGATTCATTTTTGAATCCACTCTACTGTGAATTCCACCTATAAACTTTGCAATGAGAGTGATGAAACAGTTAGTCATCTTTTCTTTATATGCTCCTTTATAAACACCATTTAAAGGGACATCTTGATAAGATGTAATGGAAGCATATAGTCCAATAGATCCGTAAACCACCAAAAATGAGGAAGGTTGATAGAAAGTTGCTCTAAGTAGCCTGGTCCTTTCTAATTTATTGGATTTGGCATGAGAGGAACTTTATGACTTTTAGGGAACAATCAATGGATAAGGCTTCAATTGAAGATTATTCGCCATATCAAGGAGATAATCATGACAAAAGGATCCACTCTTAAGCTCTCTTCATATATCTTAACCGCCTAGTCTTTATAGCTAGATTTTAATTCTTCTATAGTAGCGAAGATAATAAGATTTTTTTTAAATCTTTTATAGAAAATGTTTCTTGTATTCAAATAGTGTATTTTAGGCTTTTACCTTAATTAATTCCATTCTTTAATTTCCAAAAAAGATTTATTCATATATATTAATGTGAGGATGTTTAAAAAATATTCTTGACAAAGTCGTAAAACATCAAAGTCCTAAAGTATCAAACTTTTTGTTTAATTTTTTATGAGACTTTTGAAATAATTTATGGGCCTCTAATTTATATTTTAGAAATTTAAAAATATATTTAAAATTAATTTTATGAATCTAGATAAGGCATATAATAAAATTGATTTGGCAAATAATTTACATTTGATTTGTATTATAAAAATGCCTAAAATTAAATTAGGCTTGAATCCAAGAATGATAAGTATGACTTAAGATTATTCAGTATGGTGTGGTTAAAAGTGCCCGCATCCCTTACATGGCTTAAGGTGTATCCCTGTAAATAAAAATACTATCATTTTTCTCATGAAATGGTTAAACATTTCCCTTTTAGGATCATTGGTCCTTGATTTTAATATTGAAGCAAACTTTTGTAGGAAACAATTTTTTTCCTTTATGAGTTAGTGGATTTAAAACTTCAATTATACATGACTTGTTTTTTAAAATTTTGACAAAATTGCAAATAAAGGTAGTAAAACACCATGCTCTTGAGGTATGTTTCATACTCACTCTTATTGATTTATTATTGGTCTTATGCTATTTTTAGTGATATTAACATTATTGTTCATTGTAAGTGCTACTCTCTATCTTATATAGTGCATACCTACTACAATAATACATTTTCAAGATATTCATAGTAGCAAAAATAATGTGCATGCACTTTGAATTGCTGATGAATCGAGAAGAAGTTGAAAAAAAGACTTGGTTTGTAGTGATAACTATAATCGTTAGTCACTTCACTCTTCAATGAACTATTGTACAACACAATTGATATATCAACGAGTTATATAAAAAAATTAATTTTGTACCTTTTATTGATTTTGGAGAAAAAATTAAAGTGTTTTTTATGTTTCTAAAACTGCTTTTATATTGCTTAATTGCAATTAGTAATGTTCATCTTTTCTTGGTAAATGTTGAGCAAGTTTCATCTTATAAAACCCTCAATATTTCATAAGCATACAGGTTGTCGCATAGTATATGAGATGTCAATCCCACAAAGAATTAGTGAACTAATCAAATCTTAATTTGTCTAAGGCCTAAAAGTGTAGTTAAACTGAAAATAAAAATGAGCAAAAAATTAAGCAATTGAATATGGACTGATTGAAAGTGTAATTATAAAATTAACACAAAGAAATCAAAATTGAGCACAACCAATTAACAATTGAAAGTTCACACAAGGAAGATTAACCAGTTATGAGAGAAGGGGATTTATCTTATCATCTAATGCTAACTTAATCACTCTTGAATTAATTCGATATCGATCTTAGAAGTTCAAAGGGTGATTACTCTCTCTCGAGTTATAAACATTTAACCCTAGATCATAAACCATAATTCAATTGTATTGTGGAATTTGCAATATCTCAATTAGCAAACTGCCCACACATCCAATTAGATCTTAAGAACTTTAATAGACAATCGGGTCCTCACACGAGATCTCTCTTTGTATAAATTACTGATTTGATTGTTTAACTCTCATTACCCAATCTAATCATTTTTCTATTAGATCACTCTCTCGATTTATTATCAAAGCATGCAAATACAGCAAACAATCATGAAATCCAACTCATTAACATCAAAAGTAATCAAATTAACATTGATTCAAGAACAAATCCTTAAAAGATTTTAGAACATCCTTAAACCCAAATTCATCATCATCACATCCATCTTATACATCAAAATGAAAGAAATAATAAGATGGAAAGAGAAAGATAACTTAAAGTGGATTGGAGTGGCAGTAGCAACAACAACTCCCTCTTCCTCTTTCCTCTTCTATCTTCTTCTCCCTTATTCCTTAGTTGCTTTCCAAATGTAGCAAATGGAGGCTCTTTAGATTAGGTTCATCTTCTGATCTTATATAGTCCTGGGGCCATTTAGGTTAAAAGATTGCTTTTATCCAAGCCAAAAAAGTCCAAAAAGACCCTTAAAAAATGATAACGGAAGGAGATCCTTACGTCTGCCGCGCGCCTGTCATGATCGTGGCAAAGGATGTTACAATCGTGACCCTTGAAAATTGGCTTCTGTAACGATCGTGGCAGTGGTGTCACAATCTTGACCTTGGAGGAGACCTTCTGTCACAATCGTGATAGGCATGTCATGATTGTGACCTTGTTCCTTTTGTCCAAGCTTTCTCAAACTTCCTTCAATCTTCTTTATATGATTTCATACACCAACGATCACATTAAAACACCTCAAATGCACAAAATTAAAGTTCAATAATATGCTTTAAACCACATAACACTCAAAAACACAAACATATAATCACATTGACACAATTCTAAACCTAAATATGCACAATTCATCTAATCAAAAACTAAAAACACACTAAAATACCTATTAAAACATAATGTAAACTATAACTATCAGTAAACCTGCTTGGCATGAATTATTTTCCTTTTCATGTTATCCTTACTTCACAAAATATTTTCAAGAGTGGGTTAAGGATATATTATCCATTAATCTAAACTTTTCATTTGTTTTATGTTGCATTTATACTGCATTTTCTATATATGTGCTTTATCAAAATTTTCCATATGCATTTGTTGAGGATTGAAGTGCTTTTACACTTTTTACTTTTTATGATGAAGAGTAACTATCCTTATGACCTACACCATATATATGATTTACTAATGCATGATTATTATATAATAAGGGGATTCCTTTTCTTTATAAGATATTTGACTCTCATAATCATGAGGTTTTGATACTTCTTGCAAGTTTCCCACACTTACTTCCGTAACACCAACATTTTGGACTTGTCTTTGTGGATTTTAGTGTCAAATTGATGATTAGGTAACATTTTGATTCCTTATTTGACTAATTACGTAAGTTCTCTTTGCCTTATTGGCAAGTTGACATATGGGTTAACCATGTAAATCTATAATATGATGTGTAATAATCAATCAACAGTGCAAGTTAAGGTACTAATGAGCATAGAGGTTCCATTAATTCTTTAGGAATATGTTTAGTTAGTAGGAATATCTTGTTGGCTACACAAATTTGTCTTACCTTTTAAAGACACTAACTACGTTTGTCTTAACATCTGTAAAATGGCATCCTTCTTAATAAGTAGGAATCATGTTTGCCTCTACATTTTTAGTATTATTGTAGTTTGAGGAAAATTTTAACATCATTAACTTTAAGTGGTTATGGTACTACATTTTTAGTTTAGTACTTGACAAATTGACTCACTATAGGAATGTGATTTTTGACCTAATGAGGTCTTAACCCATGATTTTAATGATAATAAAATATATTGTTATTAATGAATTTACCTTTGGTGATACTAGGGACTCTATTATAATGAAATCAAGTAATATATGAATGTTGAGGTTCAATAAAAGGACAAAGTGAGAAAAGGAGTGAGTTGAATCAATTGAGCAATCAAAGGATGGAGAAAATGAGTAAAGTGGAGAATACATAAAATTAAACTAAAGAATTATGAATAAAAAGGAATCAAACATATCAAGATATAAAAAAATCATTCCAATTTTTCTTGTAACCTTATTTTATTCATCTTGTTTAAAGATCATTGGAAATAGTTTTTAATCAAGTTCTTATAAAGGAATGTGTTTTAATTTGCAAAATAACTTAAGAAGTTTTGAAAAACTTATTTTAAGAATAAAAGTTGTAAATCATTACTTCATTTGGAAAAAAATTAGGATGAAATTCCTTCTCATGTCTAGAAATTTTGATTTATGGAATATTGTAAAGAAAAGTGAGTGGAATAGCAATAAAAATATTCTTTTTATTAAATAATAAGGCAATGTACATTTTACTTTTAGAGTTAGATAGAAATGTGCTTTCTAAAGTTTCAATGTATAAAAATGTTCAAGATACTTGGCATATACTTGATCTTATATATGTTAATGAATTTCATAATGATATTGGTGTTAAAGCTATTAATATTACTTATGATAAGCAATATGAAATCTAGATGACAATAAAAAATGGAGTAAAAACAAGGAGAAAGACCCAAAGAAGAAGAGAGTACTAAAGATCACATGGGATGATACAAACAATATTGAAAGCAAAGAATCAAAAAATGAGGTGGCTCACATGCTCTTTATGGAAAATAACGATGAGGTATCCTCTAGTTCAAACTATCTTAATGATAATTGTTGTGATGATGATGATGATGATGATGATGATGATTTATTTTATGAAGAGCTTCTTGAATTTCTAAAAATAATAAACTTAAGTAGGAAGAAATTATCTTATAAGTATAAAGAGGTTTAAAAACTCTTATATGCATGCATGATTTAGAATTAGAAATTGAAATATGATAAAATATAAGAGTGTGGCTGTTGTTAATGATAAAGTGGGTGATTTATTGCATAAGAATAAGGAATTTAAGAAGAAGGCCAACGTTTTAAAATAATCATTTTTTATGTTCACTCCAGTAAGTGAAAAATTAAATAGCATTCTTGTAAACCAAAAGTATGCTAATGATAGGCATAAGATTAGTTTCACTTACAAAAGCACACATTATAATGCCAAGAAAATTTTTATGAAGGTCAAGTATTACATAACGAATCTATACCTAAATCATCATATAAGCATTCTGAGTTTTTTAAATGTGTACAAAAATGCCATACTCATCCATCATATTTTAAGCCCCAAGAAATTAAAAAAAATTGTGCTCATATATGTGTCATATTTTAAATCAAGAGGACCTATCCTTAAGCTAAAAATAGGTACAATTTTTTTGTAAGGTCATCTCAAAACATGCAACATCATTCTTATTCGTATAGCCTTTTAATCATTAAAATAGTATGAAACAAGCTTAAAATTATTATATGTATCATTATAATCATAAAAGCAACTTGCTCTCATTTAATAAATGAAAAGACCCATCCTAAAGTTCCCCTTTTAGAATTTGAGTGGAGCCTTCCCGGTGACCCCATGGTACTCCTCCATTCGATATCTAACTCAACCGAAAGGTTCCCGCAAAGCTAAGCCGTTCAACTATTAAAAACCTTTTATACTTTAAAAGTTAAAAGTGCAGAAAATAGTGGGAAACTTTTTTTAAATCATTTTACTGAAAATTTTGGCATCATAATGATTGCTTTTTTAAGATTCCCAAAATTTGAAAACATGCATAACACATTTTAAAACACTTCTAATATTTCATATACTATCTCAACTTCTGGAATGGGACCTCAGGTCCACATCACAACCAATCACAAACATACAATTCTCAATATTTTAAAAACATCATTAAGGATCACTGCCAATTCAATTCCATTTGATTTTTAACACTTAAAACAATTCCAAATTCACTTTCATGACATTTTAATACACACATTTAAGCTATAAATTTTCATTAACAAATTTTTTACAAAATCAGGCACTCTAAGATGAATTTCAACCAAAACCAATTATTTTTCATTTCTTTACTTCATTAGAATCAAAATCATGCTATAAAGATCACAAAACAACAAATATGAGTTTGGATCATATCACATTAACAACCCTAGCCATGGCCAAAAACTCATCCAATCATTTCTTCACTTGGCACTAGCACTTTCATTTTGCATCAAATTAGATGCATTTTTATGTTTGCTAAAGGAAGTGAAAATTGAATAGAATCCTTAAAACCCAAAATTAGGCTAATGATAGGCGTGAGATTAGTTTAACTTATAAAAGTGCATCATCATATCAATACAATTTTTTAAAGGATAAGTATTTACAAAATAAGTCTATACCTAAATCATTGTATAAGCATATCGTATCTTTTAAATATTTACAAAAATGAAATGCTCATCCATCATCTTCTAAGCCTTGAACAATAAAAATATTTTGTGTTCATATATGAGTCACATTCTAAACTAAAAGCACATGTCATTAAAGTAAGGTCATCTCAAAACATGCAACATTATCCTCATTCATATAGGCCTCTTTATCATAAAAAATAATACGAAACAAGCTTCAAATTATTATATGTCTTATTATAATCATAAAAGCAACTTGCTCTCATTGAATATAGGCCTTATAAAAAATAAAGATGCATGAAATTTCCTCAAAATTATGATACGTCATATTTTCATTAAAAGAGCATGCCATATGTTAAAACATTTTTTTGGATTAAATATCACATAAGGAGATACCCCATATATCCAAAGATAGCTTTATATTTCCCACATGATTTATGAAGAGATAAAAATGCTTCTAAGTTATACTCTTGTAAGTCTTCTTCACATAACACTAAGACTTTCATTTTGAATAACGTAAGATGTATTTCTAATGTTCACTCTAGGAAATGAAAAATTAAATAGCATTCTTGAAATCCAAAAGTACGCTAAGGATAGGCATAAGATTGGTTTCAATTTTAAAAGTGAACCATCCATCGAAGAATATTTTTATGAAGGGTAAGTATTTACATAATAAGGGTAAGTATTTACATAATAAATCTATACCTAAGTCATCACATAAGCATATTGTATCTTTTGAATGTGTACAAAATGACTTGCTAATTCATCATCTTTTAGGCCTCACACAATAAAAAAAATTCTATTTGCTCATATATGAGTCACATTCTAAACCACGCGTCCATCTCACTCAAGCAAAAAATAGGTACAATTTTTTATGCAAGGTGCAAAACCCTGAACTTTTCCTTTCATTGAATATAAATTTTTATTTTTGGTGAACAGTGATTTTAGATGAATAGTGAATTCAAGTTAATAGTGATTTTTTAGGGACTCAAACTTGAAATAATGAAAAAATTCAAATTAAGTATTAGAGTTTAATGATACTAAAACAGATAGAAAAAAAGTACGATTGGATGAATTTCAGGAGTTTCAAAATTTTAGGACTAAAATGCCCTTTTAGAAAATAATGGGTATTGATGAGTTTAAACTCATTCAAAAATATAAAAAATTCAATCAATAAGTATTGACCCTAATTAGAGTATTTCATGGTCAATTTGATAATAAGACGGTTACTAAATATTTTTGAAACTTAATTCCATTAGATGGTGAATTAAGCTCATAAAGGAAAAATTGGTCTTTTTAGTATAAAATTTAGTAGATTAATAAGTCATTAGAGTGCACTAATAGGAAGGTGACATATGTAAAACATTAAAGAGTATAAAAAGCAAGACCTAAGACAAATTGCTTGATTCTTTTGGTGTAGTCGTGAGTGTCCAAAAACAAAAAAACAGAGGAGAAGCTAAACTGACTTACGACCAAGGAGAGAAGAAGAATATGGCTACCATTTTTTATGGGTTTTGAGTTGGAAGTGGAGAGATCTTGATCAAGAATTGAAGCTTACCAATTACCCAAAAGATTGGAGGAAAAAGTGATAAGTTTTCCTAGATTAAATTTCTAATTTTTATAAGTTGTTATGTGGGATGGATGTATTTAAGATAAATGATGATTTTGTGGGATTTTGGGAAATATTGCATATCTTTGAACATATTTTGGAATGTAAATTTTTGTAAAGAATGGATGTATATAAAGGTTTTTAATGAAATGCATGAATACATTTTAGCTTTTAAAGTTTATTGAGGTGAATGTTGAGATAGCTTGTGAGTGGACTTGAAGTCCAAATTTTGTAGTGGAGATTTTGATGTGATTATAGAAGTGTTTTGAACCTTTATAGGGTCCTGCCAAAATTTTTAATAAAATGGTTTTAAAAACTCCACTACTTATATCTTTTTATGTTGAATTAAAACTTTTCGATAAAAAAGACAATAGGCTTAGCTCCACGGGAACTTTCCAGTTGGATAAGATACGCCTAGTCATTTCAAGATAGGGGCCTGTCACAAGGTGATCTCAAAGCATACAAAATCATTCTAATTCATATAATCCTATTTATAATAAACATAATATGAAACAAGATTAAAATTATTATATATCTTCTTATAATCATAAAAGCAACTTGCTCTCATTTAATATAGGCCTTATAAAAAACAATGAAGTATGCCATTTCCTCAAAAACACCATAGATCATATATTCATGAAAAAAGCATGTCATATGTTAAATCATTTGTTAGGACTAATTATCACATAACTACTTAGCTCTTCATAGATCATGTGGGTAATATAATGACCTCTTTTGGATATATAGGCCTTACAAGAAACAAAGAAGTATGACATTTCCTCAAAATCACAATAGATCATATTTTCATGAAAAGCGTATGTCATCTATTGAATCGTTTGTTAGGACTAATTATCACACAAGGGGATTTTCTAACCCCTATATATCCAAAAGAGGTCATTATATTACCCACATGATCTATGAAGAGCTAAGTAGTTATTATGTTTAAGAAGCTTACGAATGTTTAACGAACATGTAGAAATAACAAAGTCAATGTTGACTGATCCCATAGTTTAAAAGGTTGACAACTATCCTTCTCTAAGTAATCGCAAAAAGATATCCTAATTTGAAGTGTCCATCTAACTATCCTTCTCCAAGTAATCACTAAAAGATATTCTAATTTGAAGTGTCCATCTAACTACTCCTCCATATAATATGATCAATGATAATTTTTATAATAAAAACATCGCTATTGAAGACTCTAATGGGTATTTGGAGATTTTAATGGCTATTTTAAAGCCTTAAAATATAAATAGATCCTTTTTAAATGAATAAAAAATTTTCTAAAGTCATTGTATCGATAGAAAGTTAATAAAAACATATTTGAAATAGACATGTAGGTAATTAATATTGAGATGAATTATTCATTGGTATTTTTTGAGTAATCATTGAGTATTGTTTGATTAATTGTATATTATTATTTATAATATAAGTTTTGATTTAGAATTCTTGGTGAGTTTTGATTTATAATATAATTGACAAATGGTAGTAATGAATGAGTGACAAATGGACTAGTAACTAGGTGACATTTGGCAGGCTGTGGAGTGGACAAATGGGATGCATGCTTAAGGACAAATGTTATTAGGAAAAGGTCAAACTAATGCAGAATTGTTTCTACTGAGTTTATTTCTCTTCTTTCCTTACTCTCTCCACTGAAATACACTCTTTTCCATATTTTTGGAGTTTTGCTTCAATTATGATCAATTGCCACACCAAATCCATGCTTTTATCCTTCACAAGGTAGCTATAGAACCAGAATATTGTAGTTCTTATTGTGGTCTTTTACCTTAGCCGAAAACCAACCTATTTCTACCTTGAAGTTGTGATGATTTTGCATACATAGAGAGCTTAATTAGCTTGATATTTTAGCTGGAAATTTGAGCTAGACAAGTAAATAAAAGATTGATCTTTAAGGCGATTTATAAAAGAAGGGTTATGATGATTGAATTGGGATTAATTATATATGGTGTTGATTATGAATTGTGCTGGAAAAAATGATGCATGAATTGGATACTTTCATGCTTTATTCTGGATGTATGAAAACCGTAGGCTATAGGTTGTTTTATGGATGAATTAAATTGGGATTTGAGGTATAATTAAGGTGAATTTATGTTAAATAAAGGTGCTAATATAGTGATCTTGAAATGGGAAAGAACTAGGACTACATATATGATCAAATGAATGATGGTCTCTATTTTGAATTTGATGCATAAAAGACCATAATTTGTGAGCTATCAAATGAATGATTTGAATTGGAATTGGATATCGAATTGATGAGGATTTGAAGTGTAATTAAGGTATAAATGAGGTATAACTAATGGACTATGATGAAGATGTATGAATTTGGTATGAAGGTGAGAAAAGCTATAAAATTTTGAAGGAAAAGGGGGGTGAACCTTCGATTAACTCATCTCACGATGGTGGGAGCTACGTAAGCTCCTTCCCACGATCGTGGGCAATGCATGGAAGTGTGAAAATTTCAATTTTGTGTGATATTTGAACTACATAAGGATAAGTTGCTTTACTTTGGTGCATTAGGGCATGATTGGGGCTTGAAATGAACCTAAAAAGTTACTTGATTAAGTGATTAAGTGTTTGATAAGTTTAAGTTATTAATTGAGGTTCTAAATTAAGGAATGGATTGTTTGATATCAATTTATATGAATTTGGGAAGTATGAGTTGTTAATAGTATAAAAATGTTTGTATGAATGTAAATGTAATCCAAAGGATATAAGAAATGAAATAGATATGGTTGAATGAGAATTGGGAAATTGTGTGAATATATAATGCTAGGAAAGGATTGATGAATGTATGATTGATGAATTGAGGGTAACCAAACTTACTTAAGGCATAAACCTAATTACAAACTAGATATATA
>JANZLH020000145.1:1068253-1079441 GCA_026770325.2 Erythroxylum fimbriatum
CAACCTTAAAGATGAAATGGTGAGGGCTTAACCGGCAGAAAGCAATCGCGGCCGCTATAAGCCGCGATCTGCCGCAAATCGCGGCCGCTTTAGCGCCGCTTTTACCGCGACACCAAACCGCTCCGCTACAAGGGTCTTTGTAGCGGATAGGTGCCGCTCCGCTCCGCTCCTCCGCGATAGCGCCGCGATCGCCCGCTATTAACTACTCTGATATCAATTCATGTCTTCTCCAACATCTCATCATTAGGCTACTTTAGAACAATTATTAAGTTATTCAAGTGTAGCTCCTATATGAGGAATATTGTATGAAAATCATGAACATACTCAGAACAAGTGTTTCTTAAATATAAATAGGTAAATTAAATCCAGTACCGACTATTATGTTTGAAATTTGTCTTATGGGAAAGTAAGAAGAAAAATGTTATGTCCCAATCTAGTGTAGAATCTGAATACAGAGCTATAACAAAGTCTATGTGTGAAAGAATATGGATATATCAGCTATTTATTCAATTATGTCATTTTTTTCTTGACAAGGTGAAACAAAACTTAATCACTATAATATATATGAAAAAGAGAGAAGAATTAGGAGATATTTTCACAGAGACTCTAAACATGACTCAAGTCAATTATATTTGCAACAAACTGAGCATGATTAATATCTACACCCTAGCATGAGGGGAGTGTTACAAAATGTATATATATTATAGAACTAATTATAGGAATCCTAAGTAGTATACCTTCCTAATTAGTATACCTCAATATGTATATATGTATCATTTAACTATGAATAAATGATCTAGAAAAATATATTTCCTCTCTTGATTACACTAATATATGGAAATTCTTTCTTGCAACAATGACGAAGCTCCAAGATAATTCATAACCTTTTTTCAAAGTTTTTCATCTCCTATTCATACAATGTAGCTTCCACTAGACAGCATATAGCTACCATTCTTTTCATAAAATTTAAATTTCTTCTAACTGGACATTTTATACAAATGAAATATTAAACTTAACAGTTATTCTTTAGAGCGGACTATAAAGAATTCTCTACACAAGAGTTCTTATAATAGTTTTATGCAATGTGGTAAAACAACGATAAAAATACTCATTCCCCTCTCTAATGTCAATTGTAACAAATGGTTGATAAGGGAAACTTTAAACATGGGCACGTTGAATTTTCCAAATAAAAGCCATTAACTGCTTTACTAAAAATACAAAAACAAAGTAAAATTGAACCTTCAAAAGTATAACAGAATCCTTTGTATTACTTTACTGTTTGTTTCAAGTTGGATTTTGTCTTTATCTCTCTATAGGCTATCATCGTCACCCAAAAGTACAAAATAGGAAAAGGGGTATGTTAGGAACCAAAAATCCTAACAAGTAATAATCCAGCAATCTACCACGACACCAAAAACTCAAGCCAGAAAACAATAGGAAAAACAGAGAAGAACAGAGTAAGAAGAGAAATTCGATGCATTCGATATAGCAATAGGCTAAGCTTCGAGGGTTAGCCAACCTCCCCAATACAAAATCCTCACTATAACCAATTCTCAGATATCCCTCATCTATCCCCGCACTACCCCTTTTATTCCCCTCCTTTCTAACTAACTAACCAACTCAGCAACAAATCTCTCCTCACACCCCTACACACTCTCCAAATTACTGATTTTCCCACCCCTTCTCTTCCTAATGTACTGCTGAGTATAACGAGTCTCAACAGGGTACAAAGCACAATCCATGTTCAAGAATGAATGTAAGAAATAAACTTACAGCAGCAGAAGAACTGAGACCAGAACTATCAAGACCTTCCGAACCACATATAAATCCTGTGATACCCTGCAGTGATTGAAGTACTGATCATGAATTCCTTAAATTCTAATGATAACGTTATCAGTAATTCATGAATAACGGCTAGGTTTAGCATATATTGCCAGTTAAGATGCAATTTGTAATAATATAACTATAAATGTGTCTCACCCAACAATTGAGGCATCCCTAATGAAGAAAAGATCTGTGAGATCTAATCATTCATCCAATCAATCATGTCTATTTATTATTTACCTTTTACAAGTATTCATATTCATACTATCTAGTTTTGTATTCTAGAAAATGTCGTGAAAGGCTACCTTGTAAATTACTAGATTTTATTTATGGTTATTATACTTAACAAAGGATTTATTGGCGATTATGGACTGTTGGAGTTATAATCCATATTTGAAAATATTTGTTGGAGGTAGACTTATGATTGAATGTTTTCAGTCAAAGAATGAAAGCAAGAATTATCCTCTGAACTAAAAATTTTCAATTTGGGAACTACTACTCTTGCAATGATGATTCTTAGATCCTAGGAGCGATTCTTGAACCTATCCTTTTCTTTAATTCTTTGATTTGCTACTTCTAGATATACAGCTTCTACGGTTTATCAAATAGTTGGCATATGTTCTGGTCATCCTATATTAAGGAAAAATGACAAAATTGAAGCTAATAGGTTGCTATCTTTGAATTTAAATTCATGTCTGGATGATAGCAACCTTTTCTATTAACACATAATCTACAATAAAACAATGGCAAATACTTCCTATCAAGATGCATTATCACTTATCTTCCAAGAAGATTTAAAGTGTTTGTGGAAGATAGTTTAATAAAGAGAGTATAAAAGAGTATGAGATGGAGACACAAAAATCAAACTCAAATTTTCTCCAATCATACATCCAATGTATAATAAGACTATTTTTTGTGCATTTTATAATGCTTATAAATGATTACAGGCAAGATCATGTAATACTACTCCTAACTGCCTATTATGGTTACCAGCCGAAATTCATATGAATAAGAAAAAAAAAATAGAATAACTACCACATTTGGGACGGCTACTAGATTACAATAAACATAGTTTGCAAACTCAGGAACAATCTCAAACTAGTTGGAACTAACAATAGGATAACAAATCCTCTTCTACTAACTCAACCACCCTTTTTTTTCTCCTGTTTTACCATTCCTTGCTCCTATCATTGAATGTAGGAGACTTTGACAAAGTACACAACAAAATGCCCTAACCTGGGTAAGAGAGTTCCCCCTACTCTTTAGTGCATAGACAGCTCCTCTTGCAAAATTCCCCCACTCAGAGTACTCCTTTACTTTGAGGGGTCCATTTTCATGGCTTTCGTCCTTCTTCCCAATAGATCTTGGCTGTTGAATATCATGCAGACTGCGAAACCAGTGGTTAAACATTTTACCTATGTTCCAAACTAATACAAATCCAACTGCAATTTCACAAGGAAACTCTTTGTTATTAAGTCATTACTTGAGCAACTAGTAGTGCAGTGTCTTATGAAAGAAAGTAAATTAGATTATATATGGTCAAAGATTCATAAGATAACCATGTGAGAACATCAGTCAAGGAAATATTCTGTACATACCTTAGTTCTTTCAAATTATCACAATCAAATTTATCCACAGTTAATCATTGACTATCGGAAAGAAAAAAGAAAGCACATATTTCACTTATTACTTCCTAAAGACCTACCGCCAAACCAACACCATAAGTAGACATTTAAGAAATTTAATGCAAGGGTTCTACTTGTATTTAACTAAGAAAAATAACAATACAATTGCTTTTCCCATTTGTTCCAACAAACTAAAAATTTGGAAGAAATTGCACCATCTCTTTTGCCTGTAGGACTCATAACTTGTTGAACTTTGAAGCATGAAAACCAGAAGAAAAAACAAATATAAGCCTTGTGGTTGGAGAAGAGAGATAGACTCACATAGAAAAAAAAATGGAAACCAAAACCTTTTCAAAACTATTTGAGAGATAAATAAAAGTAAGTTATTTGAAATATGTTAAAGAAAAAGCAAGTGACTAATGTAAAATCTGGAGAAAAAAAAAGAAAAAATCACTGGAAAAAAATCATATTGGAAGTTGAAACAAGTAAAAATTTAGGATTAATTACACCAAACCTTATACACCATTGAATTTAGTAAGTGCCCACAATTTGAATTTTAATAAAGAGGCCCTAGCACTTTAATGATTAATCAAATATGCAAGTTCTCAATATTAATTGGAACAAATTGTACGAAAATATGATTGATAAGTCATTACAATTCATCTTGAATTATAATATCATACTCATAAATTAATAAAATAGCATGATAAAGTATTTGGAAAATAACTTATTTAACTAATTACCAAATCAATGTAGCTTCTTTAAGAAGATTCAAACTATAGAGGATTACAAACATCAATATCATAGGGAATATGTATGTTTTTCTCAAACAATAATAATTTTAAAAATAAAGCACTTCTTTTTCCATCTTTTGGAATATGTATGTTGGCCTCATCTGAAATAAAATTTTTGAATTGGCCCAAATAGTTTTAATTCTATGATCTTTAAAAGAAATAAGGAAGTATAAGTATATAAAGTTAGAAGCCTCCTCTTCCAGCAAGCACAAGGTACACAGGAACATATTAGAAAAAGAGAACTAAGAAAATACCTAATCTTCTTCTTTATAGTCAAGAAATGACTGACTAGCAAATGTTAATGTATAAAGAGCGAGAGAGTCTGTTTCTAAAAAAGAAGGCCATCATGTTACATAACCGCATTGTTTTCCAGTCTAAAAGGCATAATAAGATGGTTGGTTTAACATTGCTCCTCTTGTAGACTAGATAACATATGCTAGAAGTAAATCAAGGCTCCTTGGATATCCTTAAAGAGGAGATAGAAATGACAAAGATTGAAAATGACCTACAATAAAAAGTAGATTATGTTACGAGTCATTATACTTGGTGACAATAAACAATCTATTTTGAATGTTTTAAATAAAACATTGTCAATAGTATATGTATGTCCAGTAGTTAAGGAGAACAGATGGCTCATAATGACTAGGTCTCTTTCTTCTACCATTAAATATTTTTCTTTTAATAGTTATATGGGTTATATCGAGTTGTTACCAAAACCCATATAAATCATTGCAAATTTTGGTTTCTCCCTCTTCACTTTCTTATTCTTTCTTTAGAATCTTCTAAATCTAAACACAAATTCGTGTATCAATTTTGTATCAAAGCAGCAATTATGTTGTCGCAATCTAGTTTTTATTTTTAAATCAACTCTAATGGCAGATGGAACTCGTGGGCAATGTATTACGAGAATGGAGGAAATGTCAAGTACCAAATAAAAGAAATGCATAAATAAATTTTGGATGCGCAAGCAAAGCATCAGGAGATTCAAATGAAGCAAGTTTGATATCACATATTCTGTTTGTATTGTAAGTCAATTCATATCTTCCCCAACGGTTCAACACTGGGCTACTTTAGAATATATTTTATGCTATTTAAAGGGAGCTTTTAAATTAGGAAACTAGATGAAAATCATGGGCATACCCAACATCGAATGTTTGATATGCAAATTGGGCAGGTTCCAAGTTTGAACAAAAATCCACTATCGGATGTTATGTTTTTGTTGGAGCAAATTTGGCCTAATGAAAAAGTAAGAAACAAGTGTTGTTTCCTAATTTAGTGCAAAATTTGAATATAGAGATATTGCACAATTTGTGTGTGAGATAATATAGATATATTAGCTCTTAACTAAAATTGATCTAAAAGCCTTAATAACAGCAAAGTTTTAGAGTAGTAAGTAATAACTAAGCTGCTCTTTACATTGTCTCTAATCTTATGTTTAGTGAACGAGCTAAATATACTGAGATTGGTCCACGTGCTCTATGGTGCATTTTTGCTGGGTATTCTTCCACACAAAAGGGATATTAATGTTCCATCCACCTACTAGAAAAAAAATTATTTCAGCAGATGATACGTTTTTGAAACCGGGTCTTTTTCTCAGTATTCTTATCTTTAAGGAGAGACCTCAAATGAAAATAAAACAAAAGAGACCTCAGGTGAAAATAAAATAAAGGACCTAATTTTTCTGGATTTTCCTATTCAGCCTATTAAATCTATTCCTTTCGAGTCAAACTATCTATTGGGTCACCTAAGTCATCTAAAACAATGAAGGATAAGGAAGAACAAGATCCACCATTGCATGTTAGGAGGCAAACAAAAATCCCTCAACTTGTGCACACATGATCTCCTCCTCCAAAACATATTCAAACCTCTCAGACAGCTTCCAAACCTATTGAAAATGTCTACCATAAGCTAATCCTTCTCAAGCAGATGACAAACCTAACCAATCAGGTGATATTGACCTACCAATTTCCCTTAGAAAAAAAACCTACACAAAATATACACTACACCTATCCATGACTTACCAAAACCTATCCCAAAGTCATTAAGTCTTTCTTGCCAACCTTCATACAATTCCTCTTCCGAGAAATTTGTCCAAGTCATTAAGAAACAAGAACTGGGAGGATGCTACGAAAATGGAGATAAAAGCTCTAAGAAAAAACAAAACATGGGAGTTGGTTTAATTGTCAAAACAGAAGAAGCTTGTTAGATGTAGATGGATTTTCACCTTGAAGTAAAAGTGTGATGGTTATGTAGAAATATACAAGGTGAGGCTTGTTGCAAAAAGTTATACTCAAACCTTTAGTATTGATCATCTTAAGGCAGCTACTCCAGTTGCCAAGATGAATATAGTACAGGTGCTATTATCATTGGCTGCCAATTTTGGATGGAACTTACAAAAATTGGATGTAAAAAAAACTTTTCTTCATTGTGATCTAGAAGAGAGAATTTACACGAGGGTCCCTCCAAGTTTTGAATCTAACGAGGGAATGGTATGCAAGTCAAAGAAAGCCCTTTATGGACTTAAGCAACGACTGAAAGCTTCGTTAGGAAGATTCTCTAACGTAATGACTAGTTTGGGGTACAAGCAAAGCCAAGGAGACCATACTTTGTAAGACACTCAAAGTTAGGGACAGCAATAGCGTTATTGGTGTATGTGGATGATATCATAGTAACAGGTAATGATATAAACGAGATGCACAATTTAAAAGTGTGTCTACTGAGAGAATTTGAGATCAATGAATTTGGGAAGTTATAATACTTTCTAGGCATTTAAGTGGCACATTTCAAACAAGGAATCTTTTTTTTTTTGCAACAAAAATACATATTTGACTAATTAAAAGAGATAGGAAGTTTGGGGTTTAACCCAGTTGATATACCTATTAAGTTTAACTATAGACTATAAAATGCTCCAGATGATTCCATAATAGATAGAGGTTCTTATCAAAACTAGATATTGCATTTGTTATGAGCATTTGCACATACAAGACTAGATATTGCATTTGTTATGAGTATTGTCAACCAATTTATACATAATCCTAAAGAGATGCATCTCAGGGCAGTATATTGAATTTTACAGTACTTGAAAGGTAGCCCTAGGAAGGAATCTCGTTCAAGAAAATAAAAAGTATGACTTTAAAAGCTTATACTGACATTGGTTACGCTTGTTCGTTAGTTGACAGAAGGTCATCCTCTCGCTATTGTAATATTGTTAAATATTGGTAGACAAGAATAATTTCATTCTCATAAAACCGTAGGTTACAGTCATAGTCTATATATACAATTGTCTATACTAAATATAGTAACAGATTCCCTAAGATAAATTGAAATCTGTATCTTATTCTAATCCCTAGAAATCAAGTATTTATATGATTTCTATAACTATACAATCTTTTAGATAATGTTTACATAATCCTACATAATTTGACACTCCCCCTCAAGCTGGTGAGTGGATATCTTCAATCCCTAGCTTGCCAATAATATCTTGAAACACTGTGATTGTCAGTCCCTTTGTCAGTACGTCTGCCAACTGATCCTTGGTTGACACAAATGGAGTGCATATTAAGCCACTGTCTAGTTTTTCCTCGGTGAAGTGCCTATCAATTTCAATATGCTTTGTTCGATCATGTTGTACTAGGTTATGTGCAATGTTGATAGCTGATTTGTTATCACAGTACAACCTCATAGGGTTAAAATAGTTCTTGAAGATATGGGGAAAAATGGGAAGGCCAAATAAGAGTACATTTTCACAACAAATTAGCAATCAGTATTGCACGTAGCCCTATGCAACATGATTGGATTAAACACATTGATGTTGATAGCCATTTCATTAAAGAGAAACTAGAATTTGGCCTAATCTGCACTTCATTTGTTTCAACAAAAGATAGAGTAGCAAACATACTCATAAAAGGGGCTGCCAAGTACTATGTTTTGAGACATTGTTAGCAAGTTAGGGATGGGAAGTACCAATTAACCAATTTAAGGGAGAGTGTCAAATAATGTGTTTAATGTGATTAATCTTATGATTTTAAAGCATTTGATGCAATCCTTCAACTTTAGGGATTAATCCCTAATCTAGAGGGATTTTGATGAGGTATATATACTGGTTAGCAATGTAAATAGTTGATAGAGATTAACACCCCATTTGTGGGGCTGTCTGATTAGTATATATGTGCCCATGTTTATAGATTATTAGTATAAATGAGAATTTTGTCCATATTTGTAATACTTTCATATCCACTATTTTCCAATTTGAATCTAATAATGCTTCCTTGATAGTTCTAAGAACAAACATTAAATACCTTTGAAGTAAATGCTCAATAACCATTGGACAAGTTACCATAGGATACATATTTGGAAATGGGATGTTAGTTACATTTTTTAATTACTCTTCTAAGGGCTATAGGAGAATCAAAATATGTAGTTTCATTATTTAGTGTAGGAGCTGGTGATTGAGATTGAGGAATAAGATGAAAATTGCCTAAATTATTTGCGAGAACTTTTTTAGAGATTTTGATTTGATTTGTCGTAAAGTGTTTTTTCAAGTTGTTTCTCTAAGTATAAACAACTGGTTCATGTGCAGGAACAACTTGTTCCAATTGTAGTATTTCTCCCCCCACTAACAAATCATCTATACTCTAGAATTCCCTCTGTCCTCCATACTTTTAACATGATGATAATGCATTTGTTCAAGAAAATGAGATGGAGAAGACAGAATAGGATTTGGTATAAAATCTTCTTCCTTTTCTTTCATTCTCCCTTGAAAAGCATTTTTGGAAAAATATCGTTGATCATTTTTAAATGAGACATCCATACTTGTATTTTATTTGTTTCAGAGTTATAGCATTTGTAGCATTCTTTATTTAAAGCATATCCTATGAAACACATTTTGAGCTTTATGATCAAGCTTAGATCTAAATTAACTATGCATATGAACAAATACAATGTATCCAAATACTTTTAAAGACAAATCAAAATGTAGGTGAAAGTCAAGAACAATTTGTAAGATATTATAAGGGTGTGACATATTTTAGAACTCAAATAGGCATTCTGTTAATTAAATAAGAAGCTATAAATATGGCATCTCCTCAAAGATATTTTGAAACATTCACAGAAAACATTATAGCTTCAGCTACATCCAATAAATGTTTCTTTTTTTTTCAATAATACCATTTTGTTGAGAAGTTTCATGACAAGTAGATTGATTTAAATGCATTTATCTTTTAAAAATTCCCCAGTACTTTTTCACATTTTTAGATCTAAAAATATTGAATTTACATTGAAATTGATTTTCTACCATTGTGTAAAACTCTTGAAACACATATTTTATTTCAATTTTATCTATCATCAAAAAGAGAAAAAACAGCAAAGACAGGTATGATCATTTATAAAAGTTACAAATCATCTTTTACCTATAATGATGGTAACCATTGAAGGACCTCATACATCAGTATGAATTAGGTAAAATGGTTTGGAGGCATGATAAAGTTTTGAAAAATAAGTAACTCGATAGTTTTTAGAAAAATAGCATATTTCAAATTGAATAGCAGAACAATCTAAATTTTCAAGCAACTTGGGAAACAAATGTTTTAAGATACGCAAAACTAGGATGTTATAGCAGAATGCCAAAGCATTATTTGTTTGCCAATAGAAATCAAATTGGTAACACTAACATAGCCTTGAGTTGTTTTAATTGTTAGGGTTCCTCAATAAAATAGTAAAGAGCATTAACTATTCTAATACTTCTAATCATCTTCCCCTATTTTTGGTCCTAAAATTAAATAATGAGATTCAAAGAAGACAACACAAGAATTAGAGTCTTTGAATAATTTGCTAACAAACAACAATTGCATACTAGTTTAAAAACAAAAAGGAAAAATTAGAGAGTTAAAGTTTTTCAAATTGTCAGTTGTCCTTTTGCTACAATGGGAGAAAACTCTTACCAATTATCTTAACTCTTTCACTTCCAAAATAGGATAATCAAATTTTAAACAAAGAAGAGCATAAGGACATGTGATCGATCATATGCCCCTAAATTAATGATCCACAAAGCAGAAATTTTACTACAAGATACAACATTAGGATTGTTACGTATTTTGTGCAAGAGAACCACTTGATGAGGAATTGGTTTTTAGCAATTTACGATGATCTATTTGCTCCTTACTGAAACATAGTTGATTCAACTCCATTGGTATGACAGAATGTATGTGTTGGCCTATCATTTGGTTTGAGGCTCTTCCAATTTGCAAGGTTCTCATGGAGCTTCCAACAAGTCTCTTCTTAGGTATGGCAGGATTTATTGTAGTGATCAAACCATACACAAGGCTTTTCTGCCCGCTAAGGTTTAAACACCTTGTTTGCACTTGATTCTAATGCATTCATGGCTGAGTTTTCCGTACTTGAAGCTTCACCCCTTTTACGAAGCATGACATTCCAACAAATTTCTTCCCTTCTAACTTCGGCAAAGAATTCACCAATAGGAAGAAGTGGTGTCACTAGGATTAAGTTGACTTAGATAAGTGACTTCTACTCTTTTATATTGCAACTTAGTTTTTCAATGAATCTCTCAACTAATTTTCATCAAATAGGTTATGCACACTTCACATAGGAATTTTTTCAGAGTCAATCTGCACTTCAATGGGACATGCTATCAAATAGGTGTCCTGGAATACAACTTTAGCTCTTGAGGAATTTAGTTGATTCCACCAAATAGAGTATAAGTGTAAAGGATCATCTTAGCAAGCCCACAAATGACTTTCAACCTAATTTGGTAACTTAACCAATGAAACATTCAAGTTTGAGTTGTAGGACATATAGAAGAAATATTAACTAGTAGCTAAACTCACAAAATTTGAAAATATGGCTAATATTAGTGTTGAATATGGAATGTGTATAATTAGGTTGATAGATATGGAATGTGTATAATTAGGATTCTTCCGTTATTATTCT
>JANZLH020000145.1:1163175-1178845 GCA_026770325.2 Erythroxylum fimbriatum
TAATTCTTTGGTTATTTAATACTTTAATTCGACATATAATATGAAATTAGTGCCTGCTATATTTAAATTCAATCATGTTATTGTTACTAATTAATATAACAATAATAACATTAAGCAGAAATCCCGCTGACGTATGTTATGAGGAGGTTCAGTAATATGCAACCTTACTTGTAATTAATAAAGAGATTGATTTCAAATGACCAACGTAAAATGATGGAAAAAAATAAGAATAAAATACAAAATACAAAATAAAAAAAGAAAAAGAAAAAGTAGTAATAGTAGTAGTAATAGTAATAATAATAATAATCGATGTTTCAAAATATCTTTTTAAACCTCAATTCGCTCTAGCTAGAAATTTGAAGAATGAAATATTCTTCCCAATTAATTTATCATGATGAATGTTTTATTGACTTACTTAACTATTTTCATATAATTCTAACTATATCTAAATAGTACCAATTAAGATAATAAGTAAAATAAAAAAATAGTACTTTCTATATAAGATACGTTATTAATTTCAAATATAAGGGTTAATTATACATTATCATAATGAGGAGATTCACACACACACATATATTTCATTTAGGATCCTAATAATCAGATCAATTCAATGAACTTATTCTTTGATAAATACCAATATGTTTATTTATGTATTTTCATATTTTAATTTATAAAATTAATTACTTTCTTTATAAGAAAATATAATGTGTTTTAGTTTTATTGTTCCATCAGTATCTCATTCTAAAAAAATAATAGGTAAAAAATATAAGAATAACACATAAATATGAATTGGATATCATAATTATGATCTCATTAAAAATTTAATTATGCAGTAATTATTTTAAAAATTATCTTTAGTATTAAAATATTAAACATAATTAATAGAGATACAAACAAGTAAAAAATATTTTTAATTAGTTATATCACCAAATTCATAACTATTTAATTAGCTGTACGACATACAAGAATATTAACAATTTGAAGCCAAACAACTGAACAGCCTCTCCTCGTCCATCTAGAGAATCACTGAAGCGATATCCGTTGTTCTGTGTTTGTCCAACTTTACAGCTTTATCTATGTCTGTTATTAGCTTAGTCCCCTTTACTTTAAGGTTCTGTAGATTTTGTTTGTATGCTGCCAATCAAGTCTTCTCCTTTTGAAAATATATTACATTCTTTAATTTAAAAAAAAACATCAAATTAAAGACGAAAGTAAAATTAATAATTAAATGGATATGAAAATTATATAGAAGTTGTTATTTTAGTGACTTTTTGTGGTAGCCATAAATAATAATAACTAAATTATTAAACCTTCGCACCTTTCGTGATGACGCCTTGGATATAGGAAGAGTTACTTCGCAGGTGATCTTACAAGCTATGGAGCAGCTCAGCCTAAACACTGACGGAAGGTAACTACATTGTATTATGGTTTGGTATTCCTATTGTTTTTACTACAGGTTCAGGGCCATCCTTGCGAAGCCAGCGACCGGGTGGTGGTGCCTCCTCCCCGGGGGTCATACTAGTTGGTTGTGTTCCTCTGGTTGTGATTTGCGGACTGTGTATATAGTATAGTTTTGCGGATTGGTGTGGTTTGTTGGTGATCTTTGAGTGGCTTTTATTGGGTACTGGGATTTTATGTAGTAGGGTATTGGACTTAGATTTCTTAGGCTGCTTGAGAGGCGAGTATTGAGGGTGAGCTATTTCCTTTTCTGTTTGTGCTGTTCTTGTGATTTCTCCCTCGTAGTTCTTTTGTGGGCCATAGATTTTGGGTAATCTCTAGCTGTGTATGTAAACTATTCATTTTCGTATAAATTTTTCTGATTTAACCAAAAAAACACTAAATTATTTATGCATATCCACACATAATTTACGGTATATAAAAATAATTTAATTAATTTAAATCATAATAATATTACCATCAAACAATAACTATTCAATTGAGTCCAATGCATATTTAACCTTTGGATTAGGTTTTGGCATCAATATCCAAAAACACATCAGGCCATTCGGTCAACATTGATGGTTATAAGCAATTTCCAATTTAGGATAGGTTTATACCATTAAGTAAATGAATCAACTTCTATTTCCCCATCCATGAATATGAAAGGCGAAACTAGTGAAGCTAAGGTCGGAATTGACCTACTTTTCACTTCGCATTGAATTTGTAGTTTTAAAGAAGGGTATCAGGTTCTTATCTGGATAGTTATGATACAGTTCTTCAAGATTTGATGCTTAAAGGGATCTTAAATTATTGGTCCGAGTCTCGGAGAAGAAAGAATGTCTTTTGAAGACAACTAGTTAATGGAATTTCTTGAATCTTGTAAACGAAAAAAGTTTAAATGATCATCTTTATTATTATTTATTTAATCAGAATAATGGATTATTATTATTAAATAATCGTTATTCTTTTCAGTTATTTTCACCGTTGGTTGGATCAAGGGCATAGCGGTGGGTGGTGCCATCACTATGACAGGTATATATGATTCATCTTTGGTGACACTTCCACGCATTAATTGGACCACCTCGTAAGAGTAGATCGCCAATCATTTTCCCATAAACGCGATGACAGAAATACGAAGACATATCGACTGTCTGTTATTGATTCTCCTTCATTTCTGGAACCTGGCAAGGGTAAAGAAGAGGAGCAAAAGGCGGGATTTTGCTTCCTTTCATTTGAGAACCGAATGCACCGTACAATAATTACATTAAGAGTGAAACCATTTGCAATGGTAATTTACTCTTCGACCATGCTGAGCCTAATGCTTATTTATCTGAAAACTGATTAAAGACAAAGTCATCAAATTTGGGGTTGCTTGGCATTTTCTTCCTTCATCTTTTGAAACCGTTAATCAGCACCACCTGAAAGTTATAAGAATTGAAGTGAAATACAAAACGGCCCTTCTAGTCTCACCCCAATAATGTGCAGGGAATAAGGATAAGCAATTACCGTAACTCCTTGGAGTTCTGCATTTAAAACATTCTGTCCTGCTGGCATAATTGTGCACGCCGCATCCGCCCCTGTCGAGTGGGACTTGCATTAATGATTGGAATAGATTCTCAGGGATAAAGACACATTATGTGTAATATTTAAAACATGCTTGTTGAATATCCAATTTAAGGAAACAAGGTTATTTCACAGATTAAGGCAGGCAGAGCAATCTTTTAAGCAAAAGATGGAACAATCATGTCATGGGAAAATTTATAGGCATGATGCAGTTTTCTCAATTATTTACCTGATCATTACATATTTCATGTCAATACTGCAGCATCTCAGCAAATTAATAAGATAAAATGCCAAGTTGAACAGACCTTGAACACACCCAGTCACCGGATTTCCAGCCAGGAGGAACACCACCATCCGGACCACAAATGCTACCTCCACAGCCAGGGGCGTAATCCATTTTTGTTGCACCACATCTATAGCAGTTCATACGACTAGCATAATTGTGAGCTCCACAAGTGCAATACCAATCACCAGCCAATACCTCTGTGCGGTTGTATAGGTAGGTTGCTACATCTGGGCCACCGTATTTTGGATATTGGCATCGTTGGCAAGCTTCCCGTTTCTTAAAATTTTGGTGTTGGCAAGCAGCACACAACCAATCTCCTCCTGTCCAGCTCATGTTTCCGACCTGGTGATTATCTGAATGATACGAAATTAAGAATTATACAGCGACTTCGAATATTAGCGATCTACATCGATCAGATTAGTGAGTAGGAGATCTAAAACGTGATAACTTTCTTAAGCGTTGAAGCTTAATTAAAGGGTAAGGATTAAAAGTTATATCTCCGAGATCGTTCTTCAAAGTTGACACCTATAAATCTTTACATTATATACGAGGATCCCAACTCTTTCAGCTGCTATTAAGTGAAAACTTAAAACAGATGGTAATCATCAAAACAGAGAGCATTTTTATACATTTTATGCCAATGTTCTAAACAGTGCTGCTCGACTGCTATTGACCTTCGATGTATAGTTTCTGGATTAAGGCAACTGTTATATGGGTCTATTGGGGTCCGTTATACCCTCAATCAAATTTGTTTCAACTTCAATTACCGCAGTAATCTGGAACTCTTGTGCGTTTACTATTTAGAATATTGGCACTACTGTTGAGATTAAACTAGCTAGACAGCTCTTACAGATTAAGTGCACCAAGACCGATTGTTGATAATGACAGGTTGCACTTTCTCTATATTATGCTATCGAGAAGCAGAACTCCTTGAAACCATGAATGATTGAATTCAAGGAACTTCTAACATTTGAGCCGCCGGAAGCGGACCTATGCAAGGTAGAGTGCATGAACGAGTGTTTCGATTACGAATTTACAGTTTGGTAAACTGTACTACAAGCTTCCTGATCATGATTAGTACTTGAAATAGAGAGTCTAAAGAGATTGGCACTAACCTGAAGAAGAAAAATACTGAAGGCCAAAATGATATGTCACTAAAGTGGCTCTATGATTATTAATAGTAGCAGAGTTGGAAATGCAGTTGGTGAGCATGTTGTTTGGGCTGGCAGACGTTATATACATGTTCAGAGCTGCTATATCTGTGGCCTGTGGGACCTCTTTACGGAATTTTCTTATCATTATTTGCCTTTCTTCAGATGGCGTGGTTAAGTTTGGATTCCAAAAGGAGAAAACGGAAATGGGAGACATAGATGAAGATACCTGCCCTTACGATTGCCTCCTCAATTATTGTCCTTACGCAACAGAGCTTTCAAAAGTTTGAGATAAACTAGCTAGAAGTCGGTCCATTGACACATACATTTTTCATCATATCTTTATTCGATTCCTACGTTTTTTCTTTTACATGTTGAACTTCTTTAACATCCTTTTGTTCATTTAAATCTAGAACTTTTTTAACATTATCATTATAAATATTCATTCCAAAAATAAATGGTGCCTTTTTAAGATTTTTTTATTAATCTTTCATAAGCAGCAACAAATTCAAATTACTGCTAATAAATAATATGTCATCTACGTACAATATTAGAAATAAAAACTTATATAAAAAAATTCAGTGTATCCTGCTTAAAATATAAAGTTATGACCTCTTTATGAGTCTAGATCTTCTGTCCAATATGATGATGTCTTATTCTGTTCCATGAATCTCAGCCATTCATTTATGTGGGTTCTACGTGAGTTTCACATAAATGAACGTGAGCCCCGCATAAATAAATGGTTGAGATTCAAGAGACAGAATAAGACATCATAATATTGAACAGAGGATTCCGTCTCCCTCATCATAAAATATTAAGTACCACTATTATGATGCATGTTTCAATCTAAAGAGTAACTTCCTATCAATCTACAAACTTTGTATTCATTTCTCTTCCCCTTTAAACCTTTAGATTGTTTCATGTATACCTTCTTTACTAGATCACAGTTCACGAAGATTATCTTTATATCCGTCGTCAGAAGGTCAAGATCAAAATGAGTTGTTAAGTCATAATGATCCTGAATTAGTTTTTGGTTGAGACTCATGAGAAGGTATTATTGTAGTTCATTCTCTTTTTGAGTGTATCTTAGCGACAATCCTTACTCTAAACCTATCCACCTCTATATCCATCATCCATTTATCAGAATAATCACTCAACATTGCTTCATCGTAGGTAAAAAGATCCATAATGATCTCCCAAAATGCAATCATTCTCACCTATATAACGATAAAGTCTTTCAACTTTGTAGGCCACTATCTTTTAGAGAACATTTCAGTAGTGTTATAATACTTAATAGCATCTATGCTACCTCCAACATCAAGAGTTAAAGAAGTATCCAATTGATCACTGCATACCTCCAGAAGTTCATCAATAACTCTTTCATACTCGTTATGTACTATTACTGGATTAGGCTCCTCAACCATTTCAACTCTCAATGATACATCTCTTGCATTATTTTACTACTATGACTAGGTCAGTAAAATACGTGGCCTTTTGAAACCTCAAGAAACCCTATAAAGAACTCAAGAATTTTCTTAGGATTTGGTGTTTTCTTTAGTGAGTTATAAATTTTTATCTTAACTTGAGAACCCCAAACCCTTAGGCAGTTCAAACTAAGGTTTTTACATATCCACAATCAAAAGGAGTTTTGTTAATTCTCTCAATAGGAATACATTTTAGGATGTAGAGTGTTGTCTTTAATATCTTGTTGTCCTATAGATACTTAATAATCTTTGATCTCTCAACCATTCTCCTCATTATGTCTTTTACAATGCAATTTCTCGTCTCTACTACTCCACTCTTCACCGCATTCAAACTTGGCAACCTTAATGGGTTTATTGAATTGCTTCCCAACCTTTGCCTTAAATATTTTGAACTTCTCTAAGGCCTCAAACTTATTCACTACAAGGAAATCATAAATTACCGATGGAACAAATACCGTAGCTAGTTAAAGACAGAAAATTAATATCCATCGGTAACACTGTCATGAAAAATTCCATTTTACAAAGGACAAAATTTCCGTTAGTAAAGGTGGAGGGAAAATGTCCCGGCAAATATTTCTATAGAATATAACGACTAAAAAGTCATACTCATTGGTAAATATAAGCGAGAACGCTTGCCGCAACAAACTAGCGTCGAGGATTTACCGACGGATTTATGTTCCGTCAGTGAATCTCCGATAGAATAATCGCTCCGTCGATAAATTTACGCAGAAATGCTTGATTCAATAATCAAGCGTCAGGGTTTACCGACGGTAATGTATTCCGTCGGTGATTTTCCGACCGTCTGACCACTCCATCGTTAGCTTCAGCTTAATCGTTTTAAATAAATAAAAAACGACGTCATTTGGTATTAAACCAAATGATATTGTTTTTGTTTGGGGTTAAACCCATCCCGAACCTTCCCCCCTCATTTTCTCCTCTATGTTTTCACCATCTTTTCTCTTCGCCATCGCTTATTGTCATGGGTCATCGTCATATAACCTTTCTCCGATAGCTCTTCTAACTACTCTTTAAGCTTCTTCAATTCTGCTAGAGCCATTCCATAAGGTGGAATTGATATTGGTGCACTGCTTGGAAGAAGCTCGATGGGAAACTCAATTTCTCTAGGTGGTCGTAGTTCTGGTAATTCCTCTGGATAGACATCTGAAAATTCCATGACTACAGGAATATCTTTTAACTTTCCTCCATTTACCTTCATGTCTACCACATATGCCAAGAATGCTTCACATCCTTTCCTAATCATTTTCTCTGTTGTTAGAGCCGAAATAATTCTAGGTGGGCTTGTTTTCCTTTCTCCCACAAATTCCACCTTTCTGCTTTCTTCCAACTCAAACTCTACTGTTTTCTATTTGCAATCTAAATTGGCATTATATTCTTCTGACGTATCCATGCCCAAAATCATATCTAATCCCCCCATCTTCAATTACATCAAATCCACCATTAATTTTTCTCCACCAATATATATTTCACAATCTCTATAAACTTTACTAATGATGATATACTGGCCAATTGGGGTACTAAACATCAAAGGACTATCTAATGGGCTCAAACTTCTACCATGCACAATTTTAATTGACGAAATAAATGAATGGGTAGACCCTGGATAAATTAACACAAGAATATCGTCATTAAAAAATTTAACCATACCAGTCATAACCTTTAGAGTTGCTTTTGTGTCCTCCCTCATCATTGCAAACACCCTAGCTGGTACTTGCCCTCTCAGTCTTCCTGGAAGATTCACTTTCTTAGCTGCAATAGAACTTCCCAATTCAGTTGTAGTCTTGACTCCCATAGTCTCAGCCCTTTTTGGCGCTTGCATCTTAGCTCCCTCCCATCTTGTATACTGCGAGCACTCTCTAGCCATGTGCCCTTTTTCTCCAGAGTTAAAACAAGCTCCACTTAATCTATAGCACTCCCCCTTATGGAATTTGCCGCAATGGTCGCATTTGGGAATGGAAGGGTTACCCCCTCTCCCCTCCTATTGCCTCCAGTCCTTGAGGCTTGATGAGAGATAGTTCTTATCTGTTTGGACCTGCTTGCACCACTGCTCCTATGCTCAAACTGTATGGGAAAAGTCCTAGCACTCCTATCTGGCATAGGAGCACTACCTCACCTCCTGAACTGTTCTCTTCCTTTTCTCTTTCTGTTTACTGTGCTCTTTATATTCTCCACATTCTCAACCCTTAACGCAGCTTCTACCAGCTGTTGAAAGTCACAGAAATTTTGTGCCACCACTTTTTCTCTGATGGCTAAATGCAATCCTGCTTCAAACCTATGGCACTTAGCCACTGCACTCATCATCATCTCAATTGCATATCGGGATAATTGCATAAATTGATGCTCATATTTGCTCACTGTCATCTCCCCCTGGGTGAGACTTAGAAACGCCCTTTGCTTCTGTTGGATATATACCTCAGACAAATATTTCTTCCTATAAGTAGCTAGGAAGTCCTTCCATGTTAACATTGGTGGTTTTATTTGACTCCCTAGTACACTTTCCCACCAATGCAAGGCATGTCCTTATAGCAAGCTTGCAACATATTCATCCTTTTCATTATCCTCACAGTTCATTTGTTCCAATATCCTTTTTGTCTTCCTCAAACATGTTTGAGCTTCTTCTGGATCAGTTGGTCCAAAAAAATCCACTGCCCAATACTTCCTAAACTTATGAAATTGCTTTCCTTTCTTAGCTTGTGCTAGGGTAGAAGTTTGTGACATCTGGCCCATGGCTTGGACAAAAGCCTGAGCAATGGCTTAGAACAGTCTAGGATCTAAGTGAGTAGGCACTTGCTCTTACGGAAGAGGTGACTCATGCATTTGTGATCGAAAGTGCTCACTACCATGCCTTACAGAAGCATCAGCATTTCCTGGGGCTCTAGACTCATCAGTGCCCTCCTCTCTTGGTGGAGAGTCAGGAGCAACAGATCCTTGCAAAACTCCTCATGTTCTTCTACATGATGGCATCCTTCTCCTTCAATTTAATCATTAACATTTCTCTTACAATTCATTTTAATCTTATTTCCTATATGTATGCATGTCACTCAATGCAATCAATCAATTCAACAATGCAACAATTAATCACACATTATAATAATTCATATCACAACGTATTCTAAGCATAGGAATCCTTAAAAGCCATAGGCTCTAATATCAAAAATGTTAGGCCCGGGTCTCAGTACTTATTACAAGGCTACATTATGAGAGGATCGGGTGAAGATCATGTCAAAAGAAGGCTGGAAGCTCCAAATTGTAATGAGAAACTTAAAAGCCCGTGTTTTCAACCAATTTGGTGAGTTCCATCAGTCACCCTCGTGCACTCCTAACATGATACTCAAACTTATGAAAATCATATCTCTCAATTCTGTTGTCCATAAATTACAAATTTATGCCATTGGAAAGGTAGAAGGATATGCTACAAATTTCATAAAGATAGCTTTGTCTGATTCTACCCACATCAATACAGTTAAATCATTGAAATCAGGACACAATTTCTGTCAAGGATAGTGCTGCAACCTTTGCTAGCACAAGTGACATTATTGAGAAAAGACCATATCTCTCTCATACGAACTCAAAAAATTACAAACTTTATACCATTGGAAATCTAAGAGGATATGCTACAACTTTCATGAAGAAAGCTTTGTCTGATTCTGCCTACATCAATACAGTTTATTAATGGAAGTTAGAATCACTATTTCAGTCCAAAGTAGTACTACGGCTGAGTTCCCCCTTTTTCTTTTTTTTTCATATTACGAGCTTTTACAATTTCCGAAAAGAAAAGACCCGGATCTAACCAACCACTAAATGTACATATATGACTCTTAGCATAACAATTTATTTTAAGTCTATCCAGGGCCATCTAACAACATACTACCCCATTTCTAACAACAATTTGCAACTCAATAAAGAAGATAGTTCTGAACATGTACAAAGGGAACTTCTTCAACTCTTAATCTCATTACTTAATCAAAATGGAGTTTGTATATAGCTTTAATTGCATATCAAAAGCCACATCAATTGCATAATACAAAATATAAATGAATGCTTATGTTTGATATGCTTATAAAACTACCCAAAAATATAGTCGAACTAACTTTGTTACAAAAAGTAGCTATCTTGGAGTTTGCCAAAGCTTTGCAAAGATCATTTATCTTCTTGTTCTGCACTTGAGAAGTGAAAAAAAATAATGGGTTGAGCTGTAAAGCTCAGTTGCTAATACATTTATAGCCATTGATAACAAGTCACACAATCTAGCATATATCATTTTCATCTAGCAATTAAATTATCTAATAAAACATATCATTTATATTTAACCATCAAAACATAACACTCAATTGTGTATCATGCTCAATACATCAAAATCAAATGCATAAACATAATGGCTTGAGAGTCCCACGGATCGAATTGGAGAAACTGAAGTTTACACCATAAACTAAATGAGTCCGTTTTTTAGGAGCTCATGTGCCACAAGTTGGCAGCCAGGAGAAGGCTTTAAGTCAACGTGCACTTGACGAAAAAAATGGAACCTCTCTTGCCCAAACACAAGCAAATTTTGATGCTTAATTCATTTCACCACATGTTCATACTCTCATGCTTCTTCTGTTTTTTTTTCCTTTTTTATTAATACAAAACAAATGCCTTAACATCTTTCAAGGTTTAACATGATAATAAATCATAGATCATTTTCTAACAATCGGAACAATTCAGGTCAAGCAATTAAGCATACACACACAAGTAAGAAATCAACCCATCATCCACAATAACTATAAACATATTACCCGCCTAATTACATGTAAATCCAAACTTAAGTTGCCTTTCCTCTTGCTCTTAAATTGGATTTTTTTGGTTTCCTTCAAACAAACAAATTTTCATTCAAACCAATATACAAAAAGAAAATCCATAAATCTTTAATAATAAAAATAAAATTAAGCTTAGACTTAGTCTACCCATGGTTTATCTAGGCTAGAATAACTAAGAACTAGATGAAAACCCATGAAAATCAAAATCGATTTCTTGGTCCTCTTCTTTCTCCCTTTATTTCTAGCCAAGAAACTCATTTTCTCTAGTTCCTTTTTCTACGAAAGCAAGAAGAAAAGATGGTCAAGATTACCTAAAAATTAGCCAAATCCTCTTCCTTCTTCTTCTTTCTCCTTTTCTCTTTCTACGGTTTTTTTCTTTCCTAGCTTATCTAACACATTTCACTCATTCTTCTCTTCTCTTTTCCTCTTTCTACGTTTTGTCCTTTCTTTCCTAGCTTCTGCAACACATTTCACGCATTTTTCTCTTCTCATTTATTCAAGACCATTTTTTTTGTCCTTTCAAGTTTACCCTTCCACATTTAATGTAATGTCTACATGTTCCATTAGTCTCTTATATCTATTACACACTAACTTAATTCTAACATTTCTATTTAATAATTCTAATTTCTATTCATGCTTGCTAAATTAATGGACTAAATTCTAAGAAAAATTTGGGGTCCAACAATTCTCCTCCCCTTAAAGGATTTCGTCCTTGAAATTCTTACCTGAGCCTACAATTAAGTGTGGATACTTCTCCTTCATGGCTTCCAAAGGCTCCCATGTTGCCTCCTCCCTTGCATGGTTCTTCCATAAGACTTTAACCAGCTTCACAGTCTTGTTTCTTACGACCTTTTCCTTTGAATCAAATAGGAGTTCTGTGCCATTTGAATTCCTGAGTAGTAGGAATTATTGTAAGAAAACTCAATTAAAGGTAGATGATCATCCCATGAGCCTTTGAAATTTGTAACACAAGCTCTTAACATTGCTTCCAATGTCTGTATTGTCCTCTTTAATTGGCCATCAGTCTGTGGATGGAAAGCTGTGCTAAAATGCAACTTGGTTCCTAAAGCCTCTTGTAAGCTTTCCAGAATCTGGAGATGAATCTGGGATCTCTATCCGAGACTATAGAACTTGGAATCCCATAAAGTCTGATTATTTTATCTATGTATTTCTTGGCCAAGGCATTCAAAGAATCTATTTGTTTAATTGGCAGGAAATGTGCTAACTTGGTTAGCCTATCGACAATTATCCATATTGCATCATACTTCCTACTGGTCCTTGGCAATCCCATCAAAAAATCCATTGTAATCTTCTCCCACTTCCATTCAGAAATACACAAAGATTTAAGCTTGTCGGTAGGTGCTTGATGTTCTCCTTTAACTTATCGGCACACTAAGCATTTTCTAACATACTCTACAACATCTTTCTTCATTCCTCTCCACCAAAAATGCTCTTTTAAATCTCTATATATTCTTGTACTCCCAAGGTGCATTGTATATGAAGCATTATGTGACTCATCAAGAATTTCATCCTTCAACTCTTGCATGTTTGGAATACATAATCTGTTGCCTACCACTATCAATCCATCTTCTCTTATCTCTATTTCAGAGGGCTTACCATTTTTAATTTCTTCTCTGAGCTTGCTTAAGTACTCATCTTGCCCCTGCAATTCCTTAATCTTCTCATTCAACATTGGCCTTATTCTAAAAATAGCCAATATACAACCAGATTCGACTTGCCTTAATGTCAACTTAAGCTTGGCTAATTCCTTCAACAAAGGAAGGTATATTGTCTCCACATATACCATAGTAAATTTTCTACTTAACACATCCACTACTACATTAGCTTTCTCTTGGTGGTAGTCTATCATCAAGTCATAATCCTTTAGTAGTTCTAACCAGCTTCTTTGCCTTAGATTTAATTCTTTTTGGCTCATCAAATATTTAAGACTCTTGTGGTCTGTAAACACCTTGGTGGTGACTCTATATAAGTAATGTCTCTATATTTTCAATGCAAAAATTATGGCAGCCAGCTCCAAATCATGTGTGGGATAATTCATCTTATAGGATTTTAATTGTTTGGAAGCTTAGACAATCACTTTATCTCTTTGTATCAACACACACCCCAATCCCTTCCTTGAAACATCACTATATACTATATATCCATCACTACCAAAAGGCAAGGTCATAATTGGTGCAGTTGTGGGCCTATTCTTCAATTCCTCAAATTTCTTTTGACATTCTTTTGTCCATACAAACTTCTGACTCTTCCTTGTCAATTTGGTGAGTGGGGCTGCTATCATGGAAAAGCCTTATACAAATATTCTGTAATAACCAGCTAAACCCAAGGAACTCCTCACTTTTGTTATATTCTTAGGTGCTTCCCATTTAACTATAACTTCTATTTTTCTTGGATCCACGTGTACTCCTTTTGTTGAATTACTTGTTCAAGAAACACCATTTCCCTTAGCCAAAATTCACATTTATTGAATTTGGCATACAACTCTTTCTTCCTCAATGTCTCTAAGGTAATCCTTAAATATTCTTCATGCTCCTTTTCACTCTTAGAAAGGCTTGAAGACTCTATTTATTAAGTTCATGAAGGTTGCAGGGGCATTAGTTAATCTAAAGGACATAACTAAGAACTTAAAATACCCATATCATGTTCCAAAAGGCATTTTTTGACACATTAGACTCCTTTATTCTCAATTGGTGGTAACCAGATCTCAAGTCTATCTTGGAGAAGACTTTTGACATTTCAATTGATCAAACAAATCATCTATGCATGGGAGGGGATATTTATTCTTGATGGTGACATGATTGAGGATCCTGTAGTCCACACACATTGTCAAGGATCCATCTTTCTTCTTCACAAAAAGAACTGGAGCTGCCCAAGGTGAAGAGCTAGGCCTAATATAACTTTTCTCCAACAGCTCTTCTAACTGCTCTTTAAGCTCCTTCAATTCTGCAGGAGCCATCCTATAAGGTGGAATTGATATCGGTGCAATGCCTGGCAGAAGCTCGATGGGAAACTTAATTTCTCTAGGTGGTGCTAATCCTGGTAATTCCTCTGGAAAGACATCTGGAAATTCCATGACCACAAGAATATCTTCTAACCTTCCTCCATCTACCTTCGTGTCTACCACATATGCCAAGAATGCTTCACATCCTTTCCTCATTATTTTTTTTGTTGTTAGAGCCGAAATAATCCTAGGTGGGCTTGCTTTCCTGTCTCTCACAAACACCACCTTTCCACCTTTATCCAACTCAAACTTTACGGTCTTCTGTTTGCAATCTAAATTGAAGTTATATTTTTCTAACGTATCCATGCCCAGAATCGCATCTAATCCCCCCATTTTCAATGGAATTAAATCCACCACTAATTTTTCTCCACCAATGTATATTTCATAATCTCTATAAACTGGACTAATAATGATATACTGGAGAATTGTTGTACTAACCAGCAAAGGACTATCTAATAGGATCAAACTTCTACCATGCACAATCCTACTTGACAAAATAAATGAATAAGTAGACCCTGGATCAATTAAAACAATAATATTGTCATTAAACATTTTAACCATACTAGTTACAGCCTCTGGGGCTGCTTCTGTGTCCTCCCTCATCATTGCAAACACCCTAGCTGGTGCTTGCCCCCTCGGTCTTCTTGAAGGATTTACTTTCTTAGCTGCAGTAGAACTTTCCACTTCAGTTGCAGTCTTAACTCCTACAGTCTCAACCCTTTTTAGATCTTTCATCTGAGTTCCCTCCCATCTTTCATACTGCGGGCACTCTCTAGCTATGTGCCCTTTTTTTCCATAATTAAAACAAGCCCCACTCAGCCTATAGCACTCCCCTTTATGGAATTTACCGCAATGGTCACATTTGGGAATGGATGGCTTATCTCCCTCTCCCCTTCTACTGCCTCCAGCCATTGAGGCTTGATGAGAGATAGTTCTCATCTATTTGGACCTATTTGCACCACTGCTGTTGAATGCATTTTCTCCTTGGAATGAGTGGCATTTTCCCTTAGTTTCTGCATACAAGCATTAGGTTTTATACATATTTTACTTGCTAATTTGTTTAGTTTATCTGAATTTGCATTTGTAGTGGTTCATGTTTAATTTGTAGGAAATACACTTGACTTTGGTTAAAAAGGGCCACAAAAACAATCAAATGAAGGAAGGAGAGTCCAAGGTTAAACGAAGCAGTAAAGGAGGGCTGAAACAATCCTAAGAAGAAGCAATAAATGATAACATAAAAAGGAAAAAATGGCAAACAAAAAAAAACACATCAGGTGCTAGTTTTAATTGGGGGAAGATTTTAATTTCGCAAGGGGTAGAGAAAAAAAGTCATATCACGAAAACAGTGAGGGGGAGGGGTGGAGACGCACACATGCAGAGCCAAGAATGTAGGGACTTAAGTTACAGGCAGCACACACACGCAGGGCCAGGAATGCAGGGACTTGAGCTACAGGCAACGCAACACACGCAGAAGGCACCACCAAAACGACACTCCAAGGGGGACGCGGACAGACCCGAGGAGGCAGAGAAACGCACGTAGAAGGTCGACGCACTATGCGAAAATGACCTATAGAGGAGACGCAAGTAGCACAACACCAGGACACGCACGGAACGCAGGGGAGACATAGCCAAAAACGCAGAGTGATGCTGAGGGAGATGCAAAAAACGCAGAGAGG
The DNA here is from genome assembly GCA_026770325.2 of Erythroxylum fimbriatum. NCBI lineage: Eukaryota > Viridiplantae > Streptophyta > Magnoliopsida > Malpighiales > Erythroxylaceae > Erythroxylum > Erythroxylum fimbriatum. The sequence goes on from JANZLH020000145.1 coordinate 1,178,612, forward strand.
AAGATCCTAAGCCCCATTGTCCTCTATTTTATATCTATTTTTTTTCTCTCTTTCTTTGTTGTTTGCTGACTCTAATTTCTATGGTCTTCATTCCACCATGAGTGAGTAGCTTCCCTGAAGCTTTAAGGTTGGGGTTGTTGGATCGGAAAAAGATAGCATGCTTTATTTGGAGAAACAGTAGATTTCAAAACTTTTTGAGAAATCATTTTGCAGCGGAAGCAATATATCCAAATC